>OX596013.1:15578567-15830494 GCA_951394025.1 Heteromyza rotundicornis
AGGTGTCCAAACTAAAAATCTCTCAATTGAAGTAAATTACCAGGGACGGCGTAAACAGAGTATCAGAATTTTTATAGTTACATCCAAAAACAGGTAGACAAACACATAAGTGGAAAATAGAAACATCAGCATCACCAACAATAAAAGCAGTTACAGAAAAATACAACATCATACAACAACTTAACTTAAAAAAAAATTAAAAAAACAGAGAAGAGAAAACGCCAAAAACTTTAGTAATTTGACAAAGAAAAAACAGATAGACAAACACATAAATAAAATGGAAACATCAGCTTCACCATCAAATAAACTGTTACACCAAAATTCAACATCATACAACATTTTGACATTCATAAAAAAAAGAGTGGACACCAATAACATCATACTACAACAACATCAAAATATCAGAAGGAGAGAACATTGTACAAACAATTATTGCGAGGGCTCATCGAAGATAAACTTATTGGATATGCCAGAAAAACTGTACATATAAACGGAAATTGTAATACTTCGCCTGAAATTTAACAAGTTTTAATCGAAAATCATGGCGAAAGGGATTCTGCGGACGAATTAATTGATAAGATAAGATTATGTCGTTGTGACTCCACAATAGAAAATTGGTATTATAAATTAAACAATTACACTAGTTTACAAATTATTGAAAATTTCGTTATCTTCAACATTTGATAGTCATTTCCTATGTCAAAACCCATGCTGAATCCGAATATGAAAATATTATAAGTAGAACAGTTTTGGAGATATTGCACTACAGTGAAAAACCCGCTTAGGTTAGGTTAGGTTAGAGTGGCGGCTAATTGGCTCACATAAACCATGTTGGTCCATAGTGTTACCACGACTCTCCGTTCACTCAAAGTTTACAGTCCTTCCTTCGCGATCATAATCCAATCCGAAAGTTTTTGTCTGCAACGCGAAGTGCTTCAATTGAGAGATTTTTAGTTTGGACACCTTAACTCATAAAACTTGTTAAATTTCAGGCGAAGTATTACAATTTCCGTTTATATGTACAGTTTTTCTGGCATATCCAATAAGTTTATCTTCGATGAGCCCTCTCAATAATTGTTTGAACAATGTTCTCTCCTTCTGATATTTTGATGTTGTTGTAGTATGATGTTATTGGTGTCCACTCTTTTTTTTATGAATGTCAAAATGTTGTATGATGTTGAATTTTGGTGTAACAGTTTATTTGATGGTGAAGCTGATGTTTCCATTTTATTTATGTGTTTGTCTATCTGTTTTTTCTTTGTCAAATTACTAGAGTTTTTGGCGTTTTCTCTTCTCTGTTTTTTTAATTTTTTTTTTAAGTTAAGTTGTTGTATAATGTTGTATTTTTCTGTAACTGCTTTTATTGTTGGTGATGCTGATGTTTCTATTTTCCACTTATGTGTTTGTCTATCTGTTTTTTGGATGTAACTATAAAAGTTCTGATACTCTGTTTACGCCGTCCCTGTTAATTTAAGTTTCTAAGTTGTTAGTTTTAAGTGGAAACCTAGAGGGCTAATAGTATTTTTAGTACTTTGTTGGTGAGTTGACGTTTGTTACCCTCATCTTATTCTTTTGATATTTCTGGATGTTTTTTGATAGCCGAGCCAGCCCTAATTGAAGCTATTCTAGAAGGTGGATACTCTCCATCGTTAATTTGAGCCCACACGCCCCAACTAATCAGCTAGTATTATTAACTACTTTCCAACCCAAAAATATCGCTTTATTTAAAAAGTATTTAAAGAAATTCAGTCAAAATTGGTTTTGTTTATTTATAAGGTAATGAGGTATGAGATTTTTGAATTATGTGAAAATTTCCAAATAGGGACCCTTACTTTTGCCGTTATCCAAAGAAAAGTTTAACTATTTGGTTTGTTTACTTATTTTTGTTAGTGGCTGTATATTAAAGAAATTATATATATATACTAGCTTAATACCACGGCGTTGCTCGAACTTTTACTTAAAGCAGTGAAGGTACCCTCCCGTAAACCTTTTGAATGGGACGGAACAACCGAATACAAAAAAAAGCGTCCAAATCGGTTCAGTATTGCTCAAGATAAACGAAAATAACGAATTTTGTATCGGGGAGGGTAGACTTGGTTTTTGACCGATGTTGTTCATTTTCAATACCATCCAAATAAAAGCAAATATAAAAGGAATTCCAAAACAGTCGTTAGCTCGAAAATTGCGGCATTTGAATATTGTTATGAGTGAATGGGAGGTGCCACGCCCAATTGTCCAATCTAAAATCATCACAACGATACTTATTTATGCTTAAAAAGTCGAAAACAACTAACTACTGTAATAAAACTATTTTGTCTAGCTAACTTCTACAAAACGAAATTTGTTTGTTTAGTATAGTTTTTTTTTTGTCAAATGACCTTTGTCCTGTTTTACTGAATGAATTGCACTTTTGGAATAAGACACATAATACCATGTGTGCTTGAAAGTATCCCAGATGTATTTTGAAGTAATACATAAATTGAATGAGTGGTACCACGCTCCTTTGATCAATCAAGTTCAAAGTAGTACATAAACCTTCCCGAGCTCACAAATAAACGTATGGTGTTTTTATGGTTCTAATACGTTCAGTGGTTTAGCCGTGATGTTCACTCATACATACGCACCAACGTTTTTAGGTCTTCACAGTACTTATATAAAGTTGGTCACGTACGACATCGTAAGTGTAAAATTACAATTTTTTCTTGAAATTTTGGTTGCCTATTTCATCAAATTCGAAATCAGCGAGTCCAAAAGCCCCCTATACCAAGTTTCGTAAGTATAAAATGAGATTTAGGTACAGAGAGTGTCAGCTTATTTGATGCAGCTTAAATTTGTATATATCTTTGGTTCCTGTAAATAGAAAGTATAAGGAAAATAAGGGTCAAAAATAAGGCGAAGTTTTGTGATAAAAAATTCCCCTAAATTTTGAGAAAACAAATTTTAAAAAATATTCTCTAAATTTCATTGACAGGAACCAAAGATATATAAAAGTTAAGGCTGCATAAAATTTGGTGATTAACACGTATCCGTCGTTCCCAAAAAGTTACGAAAGAGTCGCTCATGTGTTAATTTGACACAACACGAAAAAATATCAATTCGACATAGAAAAAAGGCTGGTTTTTATTTATCATTTTTTTTTTTTATGTTTTTTACTTTTATTGATATACCGTGGCAAAAAATTAAATCAGAAAGCAAGTGTTCAAGTGCTTCTTCCTCATCAGGTTCGTTACAGTTCCGACATCAGTTGTTGGACACCAGACCCATCCTTATTGCTTGATGTCCTAAAATACAGTGTCCGGTCACAACACCAACCGTCAGTCTGCATTCGTCTCGGTTGAGGGATAATATGTAGTTGGATTGATGTTTACTGTATTTTGGCCAGAAAACCTTGCTAATGTGACTTATATTTGTCCATCTGTTTTGTGAGATTAAAAGAGTTTTCTTGTCTTGTTTCATATAGTGGTATTGTATAGGTACAGGGACCAACAAAGGTGTAGTGTCAAATTTCACTCCCTCTTTCGCCAGCTCATCCGCCCTTTCATTCCCTTCTATATCACAGTGTCCCGGAACCCACACTACACTAACTTTGTTGTCTGCGCTAAGACCCTCGAGTACCTCGTAGCAACGTTCAACTGTTGTGGATTTTATTGTTACATATTTCAGCGCTTTAAGAGCGGCTTGACTGTCTACATAGATATAGATCTCTTTATTGAAAGTCGTGCTGATAAAGTTCTAAGAAGCTTTTTGGATTGCTACTATCTCCGCCGGAAATATACTGCAATCAGTAGGTATTTCGAATGATTTACTAAACTTGGGATTATTGACATAAAAACCTGCCCCTACCCCCTCTTCTTGTTTGGAGCCGTCGGTATATATATGAAATGCGTTTATTGAGTCACCTTGCCTGGATGACCAATATTCTCTTGAGGGAATTTGAATAGAAAAGTTCCTGTTAAAGTATGTTTTTGAGATATGAATTCAGTAGTAGTAATAGACAGAGTATTATCTAAGCTACTATGTCCTATGGGCCTGTACCGAAAACAATTCGATTCTTTAAGCCGTAAAGCACTTTTTTGGACTACTCCTTTGGCAAAAAGATCTATTGCTATTAACTGCAGTATCACATTAAGCGACTCTGTAGATGTTGTTTTGAGGGCTCCCACTATACCAACGCACACTTGTCGCTGGAGTTTCTCCAGTTTCATTGCTGTTGATCTTATTTCGAGGGCCGTCCACCAGACCAACATTTCATACAGTAACATTGGTCTTACTATAGACCAATGTTACTGTTAGACCAAAATTAAACCAAACACGATGACACAAATGTTTGAAGATCTTTAAAGATTTTTACTATGTATTATCAAAAAAATATTTTTTACTACAATGAAAGTTAAAAGCTTGGCAACATAATTTAAAAAAACTGCTACATTTGAAAAATCTTTATATGTTTGGAAAACGGTTGCTTCAAATATACTACTTTTGAATACAAACTTTAACGAAAAAACAAACAAAAAACATTTGCTCCAAATTAAGTCGTTGTGCCAAATTATAAAAAATTTGCTACAATTTAAAAAAGTTTCCAATAAACTTACTTTTAAATTGCTACAAATTAAAAACTAATTTCTAATAAACGTTTACATTGTTAAAATCGAATTTGATATACGCTTTGTTTTTATCGACTAGAACGAAAGCAGCTCAGTAGCACAGCGTGTATGTATGGATGTAAGGTTTACAGGTTGCGTAAACCTTACATCCCACATCTGGCTTAGTTAAAATATTTTTTTTTCGTTTATCAAACGTTGGTTGCAAACGAAACAACAAACGAATGTATGTTTGTCTAATTTTTCGTTTCTTACGAAATACTTGTAGTTTTCGCTTTTGCAAATAAAATTATAACGAAAATGTGTAACTTTTTTCCTTGTAAGTACTTACAGACTTTGAATTATTTTTTTTGCAATGGAATTCTATACCTAACGGGACTTTTTTTAATTTAAGCTACTCAATTCCCTTCTTGCTTTGAGTCGGACCTAAGCGCAAAAACAAAGTTTTACAAGTTTAATTGAAAATAAGTGAAAAGAACTCGTGTGATCATTCAAAAGAAATCATTACATTCAAAATTAAAATTGATTTTAACGAGGTAAGTTTTTGTAATATATTACGGCGTCGTTCAGTTAGAGGTCACAAGTAAATTTTTTTGGAAAAACAAGAAGTGGCGTATCTTCTTGGTTGTTAGGCGAAATCGAGGAGTGTGAAAAGAGAGATAGCGAGCTTGCCGCTGTTCAAAGGCATAACACTTGCCTCGGCATTGTTCGTTCTTCTGCCTCTCATTGTTATCCTCTCTGACTCCTCTCTCCTACCACTAATCTATCATCCCCTTTCCGAAGAGTCAAATCAACATTGTTGCAAAAAGCTAAAAATGCCTGTGCTGACTCTTAAAAAAAAACCCAAAATCACGAATTCAATTTTTGGTCATCTACAAATTTTCTCAGATTTTTCAGTTGAAACAAAAATGGAAAAAATTTAAACTAAGGTTGCTCAATTTGACAATATGATAGATCCCTTTGGTCCGCGTATCGGGCTCTATGGTTGCTGCTGGAGTGGCCAGCTCGATGTACTACTCCCGCTTTGATTTTTAATTTGCGACTCCTCTATTCTGGTAGAAAATACCCTCAAGGTACGTTAGCCAAACTACGACGATATCGACCAAAAATATTATAAATGTTTTTTACTACTTTAAAAGGATTCCAATGACTCCCTTTCGGTTTCACTATCTACAAGGTGTGAATTAAACCACTCCATAATAAAATAAAAAATTTTAAACGGGGAGTACAAAATTAATATTAAAAGAGGACGAAGTAAAGTGTGGGATATTTTTGGAAAAGTTCAAAATGATGTATGAGAAGAACTGGAAAATGTTTTGGCATGCAAGACCTGTTCGAACATTTTCAAATATAATAAAAAAAAGCACCTCAAATTTAGTGAAGCATAAGTGCTATGCACTCTTACGAAGCGATTTTCCGGATGATGAAAAGTAGTAGATACAGAAACTAAAAAGAAAGGAGTGTGTATCATAACGGAGTGGATAGTGGAAAATTGTCGACCGTTTGCGATTATTGAAGATCCTGTTATCGTAAAGTTGGCTGACTTTTTGATATCAGTCGGTACAAAATATGGGCAAAATGTAGATGTACAGCAGCTATTACCACATTCCACTACCATTTCAAGGAATGTTGAAAAGGTTTACGGAAATGAAAAATGAAGGAGGAAATATGCAAAATTAAAAACAACGGATATGGACTTACTTCTGATATTTGGACCGATAACTATTTGAGAACTGCATATGTATGTTTAACAATGCATTACATTAAGGATGGCGAAATAATGAATAGTGTTCACGCCAACCGTGTTAATATGAACGCTACCTTATATAAATTTATTAAATGTAGGGGGCGCTGTTGTCTGTTTTTTTTTTTTGTTTTAAATAATAATTTTATTTAATTGAATCACCTAATAATAACTTAGGTCTAACAATGATTTTTAAAAAATTCAGAAATTCAGCTTATTGTTATAATATTCAGATTAAAACTGTTTGCCCTATATCCATTGATTTAGGCAATGTGGAGTTATCGTAACTAATATTTATTTATTTAAGCCAATGATTCAATTTAGGATCTACAGGCTAGATTTGGGGAATATATTAGTTTCGTTTGAGACGTGAGGGGTTCAGACTTCTCAGTAAATATCTAGCTAGAATGTTTGGGTGAAACATGAGCTTCTGCTTGTACTTCGAGGTAAGTTTCGGAATTTCGTCTTTTACTGCAGGTATATTCAGGTCTCTGTGGATGTTAGTATTTTTTATGTACCAAGGGGCTCTGGCAATTTGTCTCAGGATTTTAGATTGGACTCTCTGGAGTTTTTCCACGTTCGAGGGAGAGGCAGTGCGCCAGAGTTCAATTCCATATGTCCATATGGGTTTTATTATACTTTTGTATATTTGGACTTTGTATGTGAGATTTAGCTTTGATGCCCTTGAGATTAGCCAATTTAGTTCCAATTGCTTTAATTTGATCTGAGTGATTTTGGATTCAATATGCTTATGCCATGTGAGTCGGCGATCGAGATGCATTCCAAGATACTTGGTTTCGGAACTTTCAGGGACCACTTGGCCGTTTATCTTCAGAGCAGGACACGTGCCCCTTCTTAGAGTGAAGGTTAAGTGACAGCTTTTGGATTCATTGACCTTGATTTTCCATCGATGCAGACAATTACTTAGAGTGTCCAAGTGTTTTTGCACGTATAGAGATGCCATGTCTGGGTTTGAGTGAGAGCACATGATAGCAGTGTCATCATATGAGAGTTCTATCACTTTTGGGCATATCTGCAGTATAGAGAATATATAGCAGGGGCGCGAGGACACTGTCTTGTGGTACTCCGGCCAGTATTTCGTATTTTCGGGAGACAAAGCTTTTGTATTTTACTACAAATTTTCTATTCGTGAGGTAGTTTTTGAGTAGACTGTGCATATTAGCGGGAAGAATATGCTGTAGTTTGTAAATAAGTCCTTCGTGCCAGACTTTATCGAAGGCCTGGGTGATACCGAGGAAAACAGCGGAGCAATACTGTTTATTTTCGAAAGTGCCTTTTATTGAGTCAACAATGCGGTGCACTTGCTCAATAGTGCCATGCTTTTCGCGGAAGCCAAACTGGTGATCGGGAATCACTTGTTTTTCTAGAATTTTCGGTAGAATCAATTTTATTAAAAGTTTTTCGAAGAGTTTCGATATTACAGAGAGCAAACTTATAGGCCGGTATGACGTCACATTACTGGAATCTTTTCCAGGTTTGGGAATCATTGTAACTTGAGATAGTTTCCAATCATCTGGGTAGTGACATGTTCTGAGAATCGCGTGCAATGTGCAATAAGTGGGTTATTGCAACTGTTGGCAGTTCTTTTATCATTGTTGGCGTTATCAAGTCCGGTCCTGGTGCTTTTTTCGGGTCCAAGCTTTTGTTTATTGCCTCCATAAGTTCGTTTTTTTTAATCGCGATTGTACAAGAGGTATTATGTGGGATTAATGTTGGTATTGGGATATCACCAGCTGTCGTGTTCGGGGTGAACACGGTTTTTAGGTGGTTGGCAAAAGCTGCACCCTTTTCTGCATCGCTTCTGGCCCAGTTTCCATTTGGCAGCCTTAGAGGGGGTTCTGTCAGTATTGGTTTTTTCATATTTTTTGCAGCTCGCCAGAGCGAGTAGTTTGTTGATTTTGTGGGTGCGAGATGTTCAACAAATAGCTGGAATTCTCTTTCGGATTTCCTCTCAAGCTGCTTTTTTAGAATTCGAGAGACATCATTAAGCTGTTGAAATCGCCGGCAACGAGATACTTTTGTCCAAGAGAATGGAAAAAAGTCTGGAATTGTTGCTCAGTTATTTTGTGTCTGGGCGGGCAGTATATAGCTGTTAATGTAAGGCCTTTTAAGTATTCATCGAGAGAAATACTTGTCGCTTGAATATATTCTGTGCAATAATTCTGTAGAGCATAATGTTTTATCCTACTTTTTATGAGAATAGCGGATCCACCTCTAGCGTTTCCGCTTGGATGCTTTGTGTCATAGAGTCTATATCCTGGTAGATTGAAAAAGTGTTTTTAAGTGAAGTGAGTTTCAGAAATTAGCATAACGTCTATGCTGGACTCTTTCAAGAACTCCAGAAGTTCTAGTTTGTGAAGACACAGGCCGTTTGCATTCCAAAATGATATTTTTAAGCCATTCATGGTTTAGACATGAGATGTTGTAGTAAAAGACTACAACATCTCATAAATTGTGACATATGTTGTATAAACACTTGCAGAGTTTGTTCAAGAGAACTGCTAGGGGGAGCAGGTTGCGTGAACTCGGGGACAGAGTTTTGTCCTTTTAAAGCGCTGACGTAGGAAACACCGTGATTTATAATGGGATTTACATAAGTAGGTACATTGGATTGTGAGGGATTTGTTGAGATTTTTTTAAAATCCTGTTTTATGGGGAAAGCATCAGCTTTGGGAATAGCCTTGCTTTTAAAGGATTTTAGCACTGAATTGGTCCTCGGCGCTTATGAGGCTCTTCCACTGTAATTTTGCGATGGAGGAGATACCGCAGTGAGTAAATTGGGTGAGATTCCCCCTTTTTTTAGCGACTTTGGATGAAATTCCAGTTACACTCGGAATAGTGGCTGGGGAATTTTATCTCGATTTTGTATGTTAAAAATGGATTTAACGTGGAAGCGCTCTTCGATTAAAGCGCTTTTGATTTCATTGCATTCAACAAACGAGTCAATGCCTTTCAGGACAACGGAGAGACCTTTGGAGCTTTTGAGCTGATATGTGTAGTAGCTCTTTTTTGAATTATCGAAGGATTCGATAATTTTTCTATAGTTTGCCTCGCTATAGATTTGAATTTTAGTTTCATGAATTCTTCCCTTGAGAATAGGGATTACATGAAATGTGTGGTCACCAATGATTTGGGAAATTATTTTTATTAGGGGATTTGAGTTTTTTTCACGTAAGTAAATTGGACTTTCGGAATCGGATCTGAAGTCGTTGTTTCGGCGAGAATGGCAAATCGGTTTTGCCCTAACTCAATAGACTTTTTGGTATTAGTCTTTTGCATTTTCGAGGAATTCATATTTCTGGTAGGGGAACCTCTTCGTTTGAAGTAGGCGTCAATGCCTGTCTGCGCTGCCGATGCCTTTATATTATGCTCTCTAGAGAACAGAGTTACCTGTGTGTGTTTGGAGTAGCACATTCTTTACTCCATGAGAGAACAGGCGTGAGAGATCCACCGTGTATAATTTGTTGAACGGGAGTAGTTGGCAACACTATCGATACAGTGTGCTTTGAGAGCGTTATATTTTGTGATGATTGATGAAGAGAGTCATCGCTATTGGGGGCAAGCGGGGACACGTAATTTTTCGCGGCTCTCGCACTTTCTTGCTGTTTTAACATTTTCGCACTTTCCTTATCTGTTACACTTTCGTGTGAGCGGGAAGCTGAGTTCGGCGTGAGAGACGCGTTGGATTTGTTTGGGGAATGCTTTATTCCCATTTTTTGCAATATATTTTATGTTTTTTGTGGAGCCGAAAAACTTGCGACCGCATCAAAAGAGAGAACGTACTAGGTTGACGAATGTGAACGTATTCAATCGTCAATAATAAATCTACTTATTGACATCAATCACGGGCGAGTTAATCCAACGCTTATAAGGCCTTCGCAACTAAAACGAGAAATATCGCTCATTAAGGATAAGTTGCCTCCTAAGTTGATGTTTCCTTTAAAAGATCAGCGCAACGACTAAAAGATGTCTACAAGTTAATGTCGGCTAAAGGATTGGTCGTTGGATCCCGTTTGATGATTAAGGCGGAGATTCCATTAATACAAAGTGAATCTATAATTCCACTACCAACTCTATATAAAGGCACGGTAATAATGGCAACTACCAAGGCAGAGTTTATAATATACAATTTTTGTCATTAATTCATATATATTGCTCACGCAATGTCAAAAGACTCTGGAAAAACAACTGATAACTCATGTGAGGTTTCCGCTTTGAAACAATCTGACACAAAAGAATGCCAATTCGAGCAAGTTATCAAGCGAAGTTTTTGGACAAAGCTATCAAAAGGAAACACATGGCTTTACAAAATCTTCGATAAAGCAGTCATCAGCTTAGAATGCGGCAATACAAAAAAACTAGTTGATGGAATTACCATTGCAAGGTGTGCTAACATTGCAGCAAGGATGCACCATTCAATCCCTGGACAACCTTTCAACAAGTGTATCATCAAGGACTTCTGTTTTGGAGTCCAATGAGTGCGTCACACTTTTTTGGAGAGTTCCTGGGGGTCACCAAAATGTACAGTCAAATCTGGTACTTGCACCAGATTTGAACTTCTTGTACAATCAAAATCCGGCACTTGAACCAGATTTTGATATTTTAGTATGTGTTCAGTCAAACTCCGGTACTTGAACCAGAGTTTGACGTTTTTGTCTGAATTGCAATATATTCAATCAAATTCCGGCACATAATCTAGAATTTGATGTTTTTAAATTGATCTGGATCAAAATGCAGCGCTTGAATTATAATTAATAACTGATTCTTTATTATTCTAATTTCCCTATTTATAACAGATTTTACCTTTACCGAAGTGCAGCGAAGTCACTAGCAAGCAAGGCACAAATTGCTTAGTTGCATATTGCCTTCAAGTTCACTGACACTTTGTATCACCTTGAGTGGTGGTATAATGTGTCCGTCACTTGAACTGCAAAAAACGCCTAAAGCCAGGCAGCCAGAATGCTTAGCTGCACTTCGGTGTTTTGTGAAAATATAAAAAAAACTTAACAAAAGATATAAATGAAATCAGTGACTCCCAAACATCCTGCCAGGCGTTGAGCAGTTTCGTTCAACCTTCTCTGTCATACACCGTGTTCTTGGACAAGTCTTGCGTGGCGTCGATATCGGCTTCGTCGTCTTTGTAATTTGGTTGTTGGTGTCCATTGTGAGAAGCGGTCTTACAAGTGAAGATGCGATGTTTCCAAGCCAGTACTGCAATGTTACAGACCACTACTACCAAACAGGTGTAACCCAGAGTATAATGATGAATGTCGTGCGGTCGAATTTTTTTCTGAAGGTTGATCTTTAATGTTGAAAGCTGTTGTTGGACCCTTTCTAGTTCTTCATGGTGAGATACATATTTTGATGCATACAGTTCTGCTGAGGACGTCTTTTCAGTTGGTGTGACCAGCTTGCTTATATCAACTGCTGGGATGTATGCTCTTTTAATTGTGCTCTCTTGTTTTCTGTGACCTTGAATTGTAAGAAGTGGTTGCCTGATGATGCAATTGTCGCCCAGTTTTAACATTTTTTTAATATTTTTTACTACAATGAAAGTTAAAAGCTTGGTAACATAATTTAAAAAAACTGCTACATTTGAAAAATCTTTATATGTTTGGAAAACGGTTGCTTCAAATATACTACTTTTGAATACAAACTTTAACGAAAAAACAAACAAAAAACATTTGCTCCAAATTAAGTCGTTGTGCCAAATTATAAAAAATTTGCTACAATTTAAATAAGTTTCCAATAAACTTACTTTTAAATTGCTACAAATTAAAAACTAATTTCTAATAAACGTTTACATTGTTAAAATCGAATTTGATATACGCTTTGTTTTTATCGACTAGAACGAAAGCAGCTCAGTTGCACAGCGTGTATGTATGGATGTAAGGTTTACAGGTTGCGTAAACCTTACATCCCACATTCGAATCCTGGCTTAGTTAAAATATTTTTTTTTCGTTTATCAAACGTTGGTTGCAAAAGAAACAACAAACGAATGTATGTTTGTCTAATTTTTCGTTTCTTACGAAATACTTGTAGTTTTCGCTTTTGCAAATAAAATTATAACGAAAATGTCTAACTTTTTTCCTTGTAAGTACTTACAGACTTTGAATTATTTTTTTTTGCAATGGAATTCTATACCTAACGGGACTTTTGTTAATTTAAGCTACTCAATTCCCTTCTTGCTTTGAGTCGGACCTAAGCGCAAAAACAAAGTTTTACAAGTTTAATTGAAAAAAAGTGAAAAGAACTCGTGTGATCATTCAAAAGAAATCATTACATTCAAAATTAAAATTGATTTTAACGAGGTAAGTTTTTGTAATATATTACGGCGTCGTTCAGTTAGAGGTCACAAGTAAATTTTTTTGGAAAAACAAGAAGTGGCGTATCTTCTTGGTTGTTAGGCGAAATCGAGGAGTGTGAAAAGAGAGATAGCGAGCTTGCCGCTGTTCAAAGGCATAACACTTGCCTCGGCATTGTTCGTTCTTCTGCCTCTCATTGTTATCCTCTCTGACTCCTCTCTCCTCCCACTAATCTATCATCCCCTTTCCGAAGAGTCAAATCAACATTGTTGCAAAAAGCTAAAAATGCCTGTGCTGACTCTTAAAAAAAAACCCAAAATCACGAATTCAATTTTTGGTCATCTACAAATTTTCTCAGATTTTTCAGTTGAAACAAAAATGGAAAAAATTTAAACTAAGGTTGCTCAATTTGACAATATGATAGATCCCTTTGGTCCGCGTATCGGGCTCTATGGTTGCTGCTGGAGTGGCCAGCTCGATGTACTACTCCCGCTTTGATTTTTAATTTGCGACTCCTCTATTCTGGTAGAAAATACCCTCAAGGTACGTTAGCCAAACTACGACGATATCGACCAAAAATATTATAAATGTTTTTTACTACTTTAAAAGGATTCCAATGACTCCCTTTCGGTTTCACTATCTACAAGGTGTGAATTAAACCACTCCATAATAAAATAAAAAATTTTAAACGGGGAGTACAAAATTAATATTAAAAGAGGACGAAGTAAAGTGTGGGATATTTTTGGAAAAGTTCAAAATGATGTATGAGAAGAACTGGAAAATGTTTTAGCATGCAAGACCTGTTCGAACATTTTCAAATATAATAAAAAAAAAGCACCTCAAATTTAGTGAAGCATAAGTGCTATGCACTCTTACGAAGCGATTTTCCGGATGATGAAAAGTAGTAGATACAGAAACTAAAAAGAAAGGAGTGTGTATCATAACGGAGTGGATAGTGGAAAGTTGTCGACCGTTTGCGATTATTGAAGATCCTGGTATCGTAAAGTTGGCTGACTTTTTGATATCAGTTGGTACAAAATATGGGCAAAATGTAGATGTACAGCAGCTATTACCACATTCCACTACCATTTCAAGGAATGTTGAAAAGGTTTACGGAAATGAAAAATGAAGGAGGAAATATGCAAAATTAAAAACAACGGATATGGACTTACTTCTGATATTTGGACCGATAACTATTTGAGAACTGCATATGTATGTTTAACAATGCATTACATTAAGGATGGCGAAATAATGAATAGTGTTCACGCCAACCGTGTTAATATGAACGCTACCTTATATAAATTTATTAAATGTAGGGGGCGCTGTTGTCTGTTTTTTTTTTTGTTTTAAATAATAATTTTATTTAATTGAATCACCTAATAATAACTTAGGTCTAACAATGATTTTAAAAAAATTCAGAAATTCAGCTTATTGTTATAATATTCAGATTAAAACTGTTTGCCCTATATCCATTGATTTAGGCAATGTGGAGTTATCGTAACTAATATTTATTTATTTAAGCCAATGATTCAATTTAGGATCTACAGGCTAGATTTGGGGAATATATTAGTTTCGTTTGAGACGTGAGGGGTTCAGACTTCTCAGTAAATATCTAGCTAGAATGTTTGGGTGAAACATGAGCTTCTGCTTGTACTTCGAGGTAAGTTTCGGAATTTCGTCTTTTACTGCAGGTATATTCAGGTCTCTGTGGATGTTAGTATTTTTTATGTACCAAGGGGCTCTGGCAATTTGTCTCAGGATTTTAGATTGGACTCTCTGGAGTTTTTCCACGTTCGAGGGAGAGGCAGTGCGCCAGAGTTCAATTCCATATGTCCATATGGGTTTTATTATACTTTTGTATATTTGGACTTTGTATGTGAGATTTAGCTTTGATGCCCTTGAGATTAGCCAATTTAGTTCCAATTGCTTTAATTTGATCTGAGTGATTTTGGATTCAATATGCTTATGCCATGTGAGTCGGCGATCGAGATGCATTCCAAGATACTTGGTTTCGGAACTTTCAGGGACCACTTGGCCGTTTATCTTCAGAGCAGGACACGTGCCCCTTCTTAGAGTGAAGGTTAAGTGACAGCTTTTGGATTCATTGACCTTGATTTTCCATCGATGCAGACAATTACTTAGAGTGTCCAAGAGTTTTTGCACGTATAGAGATGCCATGTCTGGGTTTGAGTGAGAGCACATGATAGCAGTGTCATCATATGAGAGTTCTATCACTTTTGGGCATATCTGCAGTATAGAGAATATATAGCAGGGGCGCGAGGACACTGTCTTGTGGTACTCCGGCCAGTATTTCGTATTTTCGGGAGACAAAGCTTTTGTATTTTACTACAAATTTTCTATTCGTGAGGTAGTTTTTGAGTAGACTGTGCATATTAGCGGGAAGAATATGCTGTAGTTTGTAAATAAGTCCTTCGTGCCAGACTTTATCGAAGGCCTGGGTGATACCGAGGAAAACAGCGGAGCAATACTGTTTATTTTCGAAAGTGCCTTTTATTGAGTCAACAATGCGGTGCACTTGCTCAATAGTGCCATGCTTTTCGCGGAAGCCAAACTGGTGATCGGGAATCACTTGTTTTTCTAGAATTTTCGGTAGAATCAATTTTATTAAAAGTTTTTCGAAGAGTTTCGATATTACAGAGAGCAAACTTATAGGCCGGTATGACGTCACATTACTGGTTTGGGAATCATTGTAACTTGAGATAGTTTCCAATCATCTGGGTAGTGACATGTTCTGAGAATCGCGTTAAATATGTGCAATAAGTGGGTTATTGCAACTGTTGGCAGTTCTTTTATCATTGTTGGCGTTATCAAGTCCGGTCCTGGTGCTTTTTTCGGGTCCAAGCTTTTGTTTATTGCCTCCATAAGTTCGTTTTTTTTAATCGCGATTGTACAAGAGGTATTATGTGGGATTAATGTTGGTATTGGGATATCACCAGCTGTCGTGTTCGGGGTGAACACGGTTTTTAGGTGGTTGGCAAAAGCTGCACCCTTTTCTGCATCGCTTCTGGCCCAGTTTCCATTTGGCAGCCTTAGAGGGGGTTCTGTCAGTATTGGTTTTTTCATATTTTTTGCAGCTCGCCAGAGCGAGTAGTTTGTTGATTTTGTGGGTGCGAGATGTTCAACAAATAGCTGGAATTCTCTTTCGGATTCCCTCTCAAGCTGCTTTTTTAGAATTCGAGAGACATCATTAAGCTGTTGAAATCGCCGGCAACGAGATACTTTTGTCCAAGAGAATGGAAAAAAGTCTGGAATTGTTGCTCAGTTATTTTGTGTCTGGGCGGGCAGTATATAGCTGTTAATGTAAGGCCTTTTAAGTATTCATCGAGAGAAATACTTGTCGCTTGAATATATTCTGTGCAATAATTCTGTAGAGCATAATGTTTTATCCTACTTTTTATGAGAATAGCGGATCCACCTCTAGCGTTTCCGCTTGGATGCTTTGTGTCATAGAGTCTATATCCTGGTAGATTGAAAAAGTGTTTTTAAGTGAAGTGAGTTTCAGAAATTAGCATAACGTCTATGCTGGACTCTTTCAAGAACTCCAGAAGTTCTAGTTTGTGAAGACACAGGCCGTTTGCATTCCAAAATGATATTTTTAAGCCATTCATGGTTTAGACATGAGATGTTGTAGTAAAAGACTACAACATCTCATAAATTGTGACATATGTTGTATAAACACTTGCAGAGTTTGTTCAAGAGAACTGCTAGGGGGAGCAGGTTGCGTGAACTCGGGGACAGAGTTTTGTCCTTTTAAAGCGCTGACGTAGGAAACACCGTGATTTATAATGGGATTTACATAAGTAGGTACATTGGATTGTGAGGGATTTGTTGAGATTTTTTTAAAATCCTGTTTTATGGGGAAAGCATCAGCTTTGGGAATAGCCTTGCTTTTAAAGGATTTTAGCACTGAATTGGTCCTCGGCGCTTATGAGGCTCTTCCACTGTAATTTTGCGATGGAGGAGATACCGCAGTGAGTAAATTGGGTGAGATTCCCCCTTTTTTTAGCGACTTTGGATGAAATTCCAATTATACTCGGAATAGTGGCTGGGGAATTTTATCTCGATTTTGTATGTTAAAAATGGATTTAACGTGGAAGCGCTCTTCGATTAAAGCGCTTTTGATTTCATTGCATTCAACAAACGAGTCAATGCCTTTCAGGACAACGGAGAGACCTTTGGAGCTTTTGAGCTGATATGTGTAGTAGCTCTTTTTTGAATTATCGAAGGATTCGATAATTTTTCTATAGTTTGCCTCGCTATAGATTTGAATTTTAGTTTCATGAATTCTTCCCTTGAGAATAGGGATTACATGAAATGTGTGGTCACCAATGATTTGGGAAATTATTTTTATTAGGGGATTTGAGTTTTTTTCACGTAAGTAAATTGGACTTTCGGAATCGGATCTGAAGTCGTTGTTTCGGCGAGAATGGCAAATCGGTTTTGCCCTAACTCAATAGACTTTTTGGTATTAGTCTTTTGCATTTTCGAGGAATTCATATTTCTGGTAGGGGAACCTCTTCGTTTGAAGTAGGCGTCAATGCCTGTCTGCGCTGCCGATGCCTTTATATTATGCTCTCTAGAGAACAGAGTTACCTGTGTGTGTTTGGAGTAGCACATTCTTTACTCCATGAGAGAACAGGCGTGAGAGATCCACCGTGTATAATTTGTTGAACGGGAGTAGTTGGCAACACTATCGATACAGTGTGCTTTGAGAGCGTTATATTTTGTGATGATTGATGAAGAGAGTCATCGCTATTGGGGGCAAGCGGGGACACGTAATTTTTCGCGGCTCTCGCACTTTCTTGCTGTTTTAACATTTTCGCACTTTCCTTATCTGTTACACTTTCGTGTGAGCGGGAAGCTGAGTTCGGCGTGAGAGACGCGTTGGATTTGTTTGGGGAATGCTTTATTCCCATTTTTTGCAATATATTTTATGTTTTTTGTGGAGCCGAAAAACTTGCGACCGCATCAAAAGAGAGAACGTACTAGGTTGACGAATGTGAACGTATTCAATCGTCAATAATAAATCTACTTATTGACATCAATCACGGGCGAGTTAATCCAACGCTTATAAGGCCTTCGCAACTAAAACGAGAAATATCGCTCATTAAGGATAAGTTGCCTCCTAAGTTGATGTTTCCTTTAAAAGATCAGCGCAACGACTAAAAGATGTCTACAAGTTAATGTCGGCTAAAGGATTGGTCGTTGGATCCCGTTTGATGATTAAGGCGGAGATTCCATTAATACAAAGTGAATCTATAATTCCACTACCAACTCTATATAAAGGCACGGTAATAATGGCAACTACCAAGGCAGAGTTTATAATATACAATTTTTGTCATTAATTCATATATATTGCTCACGCAATGTCAAAAGACTCTGGAAAAACAACTGATAACTCATGTGAGGTTTCCGCTTTGAAACAATCTGACACAAAAGAATGCCAATTCGAGCAAGTTATCAAGCGAAGTTTTTGGACAAAGCTATCAAAAGGAAACACATGGCTTTACAAAATCTTCGATAAAGCAGTCATCAGCTTAGAATGCGGCAATACAAAAAAACTAGTTGATGGAATTACCATTGCAAGGTGTGCTAACATTGCAGCAAGGATGCACCATTCAATCCCTGGACAACCTTTCAACAAGTGTATCATCAAGGACTTCTGTTTTGGAGTCCAATGAGTGCGTCACACTTTTTTGGAGAGTTCCTGGGGGTCACCAAAATGTACAGTCAAATCTGGTACTTGCACCAGATTTGAACTTCTTGTACAATCAAAATCCGGCACTTGAACCAGATTTTGATATTTTAGTATGTGTTCAGTCAAACTCCGGTACTTGAACCAGAGTTTGACGTTTTTGTCTGAATTGCAATATATTCAATCAAATTCCGGCACATAATCTAGAATTTGATGTTTTTAAATTGATCTGGATCAAAATGCAGCGCTTGAATTATAATTAATAACTGATTCTTTATTATTCTAATTTCCCTATTTATAACAGATTTTACCTTTACCGAAGTGCAGCGAAGTCACTAGCAAGCAAGGCACAAATTGCTTAGTTGCATATTGCCTTCAAGTTCACTGACACTTTGTATCACCTTGAGTGGTGGTATAATGTGTCCGTCACTTGAACTGCAAAAAACGCCTAAAGCCAGGCAGCCAGAATGCTTAGCTGCACTTCGGTGTTTTGTGAAAATATAAAAAAAACTTAACAAAAGATATAAATGAAATCAGTGACTCCCAAACATCCTGCCAGGCGTTGAGCGGTTTCGTTCAACCTTCTCTGTCATACACCGTGTTCTTGGACAAGTCTTGCGTGGCGTCGATATCGGCTTCGTCGTCTTTGTAATTTGGTTGTTGGTGTCCATTGTGAGAAGCGGTCTTACAAGTGAAGATGCGATGTTTCCAAGCCAGTACTGCAATGTTACAGACCACTACTACCAAACAGGTGTAACCCAGAGTATAATGATGAATGTCGTGCGGTCGAATTTTTTTCTGAAGGTTGATCTTTAATGTTGAAAGCTGTTGTTGGACCCTTTCTAGTTCTTCATGGTGAGATACATATTTTGATGCATACAGTTCTGCTGAGGACGTCTTTTCAGTTGGTGTGACCAGCTTGCTTATATCAACTGCTGGGATGTATGCTCTTTTAATTGTGCTCTCTTGTTTTCTGTGACCTTGAATTGTAAGAAGTGGTTGCCTGATGATGCAATTGTCGCCCAGTTTTAACATTTTTTTAATATTTTTTACTACAATGAAAGTTAAAAGCTTGGTAACATAATTTAAAAAAACTGCTACATTTGAAAAATCTTTATATGTTTGGAAAACGGTTGCTTCAAATATACTACTTTTGAATACAAACTTTAACGAAAAAACAAACAAAAAACATTTGCTCCAAATTAAGTCGTTGTGCCAAATTATAAAAAATTTGCTACAATTTAAATAAGTTTCCAATAAACTTACTTTTAAATTGCTACAAATTAAAAACTAATTTCTAATAAACGTTTACATTGTTAAAATCGAATTTGATATACGCTTTGTTTTTATCGACTAGAACGAAAGCAGCTCAGTTGCACAGCGTGTATGTATGGATGTAAGGTTTACAGGTTGCGTAAACCTTACATCCCACATTCGAATCCTGGCTTAGTTAAAATATTTTTTTTTCGTTTATCAAACGTTGGTTGCAAACGAAACAACAAACGAATGTATGTTTGTCTAATTTTTCGTTTCTTACGAAATACTTGTAGTTTTCGCTTTTGCAAATAAAATTATAACGAAAATGTCTAACTTTTTTCCTTGTAAGTACTTACAGACTTTGAATTATTTTTTTTTGCAATGGAATTCTATACCTAACGGGACTTTTGTTAATTTAAGCTACTCAATTCCCTTCTTGCTTTGAGTCGGACCTAAGCGCAAAAACAAAGTTTTACAAGTTTAATTGAAAAAAAGTGAAAAGAACTCGTGTGATCATTCAAAAGAAATCATTACATTCAAAATTAAAATTGATTTTAACGAGGTAAGTTTTTGTAATATATTACGGCGTCGTTCAGTTAGAGGTCACAAGTAAATTTTTTTGGAAAAACAAGAAGTGGCGTATCTTCTTGGTTGTTAGGCGAAATCGAGGAGTGTGAAAAGAGAGATAGCGAGCTTGCCGCTGTTCAAAGGCATAACACTTGCCTCGGCATTGTTCGTTCTTCTGCCTCTCATTGTTATCCTCTCTGACTCCTCTCTCCTCCCACTAATCTATCATCCCCTTTCCGAAGAGTCAAATCAACATTGTTGCAAAAAGCTAAAAATGCCTGTGCTGACTCTTAAAAAAAAACCCAAAATCACGAATTCAATTTTTGGTCATCTACAAATTTTCTCAGATTTTTCAGTTGAAACAAAAATGGAAAAAATTTAAACTAAGGTTGCTCAATTTGACAATATGATAGATCCCTTTGGTCCGCGTATCGGGCTCTATGGTTGCTGCTGGAGTGGCCAGCTCGATGTACTACTCCCGCTTTGATTTTTAATTTGCGACTCCTCTATTCTGGTAGAAAATACCCTCAAGGTACGTTAGCCAAACTACGACGATATCGACCAAAAATATTATAAATGTTTTTTACTACTTTAAAAGGATTCCAATGACTCCCTTTCGGTTTCACTATCTACAAGGTGTGAATTAAACCACTCCATAATAAAATAAAAAATTTTAAACGGGGAGTACAAAATTAATATTAAAAGAGGACGAAGTAAAGTGTGGGATATTTTTGGAAAAGTTCAAAATGATGTATGAGAAGAACTGGAAAATGTTTTAGCATGCAAGACCTGTTCGAACATTTTCAAATATAATAAAAAAAAAGCACCTCAAATTTAGTGAAGCATAAGTGCTATGCACTCTTACGAAGCGATTTTCCGGATGATGAAAAGTAGTAGATACAGAAACTAAAAAGAAAGGAGTGTGTATCATAACGGAGTGGATAGTGGAAAGTTGTCGACCGTTTGCGATTATTGAAGATCCTGGTATCGTAAAGTTGGCTGACTTTTTGATATCAGTTGGTACAAAATATGGGCAAAATGTAGATGTACAGCAGCTATTACCACATTCCACTACCATTTCAAGGAATGTTGAAAAGGTTTACGGAAATGAAAAATGAAGGAGGAAATATGCAAAATTAAAAACAACGGATATGGACTTACTTCTGATATTTGGACCGATAACTATTTGAGAACTGCATATGTATGTTTAACAATGCATTACATTAAGGATGGCGAAATAATGAATAGTGTTCACGCCAACCGTGTTAATATGAACGCTACCTTATATAAATTTATTAAATGTAGGGGGCGCTGTTGTCTGTTTTTTTTTTTTTTTGTTTTAAATGATAATTTTATTTAATTGAATCACCTAATAATAACTTAGGTCTAACAATGATTTTTAAAAAAATCAGAAATTCAGCTTATTGTTATAATATTCAGATTAAACCTGTTTGCACTATATCCATTAATTTAGGCAATGTGGAGTTATCGTAACTAATATTTATTTATTTAAGCCAATGATTCAATTTAGGATCTACAGGCTAGATTTGGGGAATATATTAGTTTCGTTTGAGACGTGAGGGGTTCAGACTTCTCAGTAAATATCTAGCCAGAATGTTTGGGTGAAACATGAGCTTCTGCTTGTACTTCGAGGTAAGTTTCGGAATTTCGTCTTTTACTGCAGGTATATTCAGGTCTCTGTGGATGTTAGTATTTTTTATGTACCAAGGGGCTCTGGCAATTTGTCTCAGGATTTTAGATTGTACTCTCTGGAGTTTTTCCACGTTCGAGGGAGAGGCAGTGCCCCAGAGTTCAATTCCATATGTCCATATGGGTTTTATTATACTTTTGTATATTTGGACTTTGTATGTGAGATTTAGCTTTGATGCCCTTGAGATTAGCCAATTTAGTTCCAATTCCTTTAATTTGATCTGAGTGATTTTGGATTCAATATGCTTATGCCATGTGAGTCGGCGATCGAGATGCATTCCAAGATACTTGGTTTCGGAACTTTCAGGGACCACTTGGCCGTTTATCTTCAGAGCAGGACACGTGCCCCTTCTTAGAGTGAAGGTTAAGTGACAGCTTTTGGATTCATTGACCTTGATTTTCCATCGATGCAGACAATTACTTAGAGTGTCCAAGTGTTTTTGCACGTATAGAGATGCCATGTCTGGGTTTGAGTGAGAGCACATGATAGCAGTGTCATCATATGAGAGTTCTCTCACTTTTGGGCATATCTGCAGTATAGAGAATATATAGCAGGGGCGCGAGGACACTGCCTTGTGGTACTCCGGCCAGTATTTCGTATTTTCGGGAGACAAAGCTTTTGTATTTTACTACAAATTTTCTATTCGTGAGGTAGTTTTTGAGTAGACAGTGCATATTAGCGGGAAGAATATGCTGTAGTTTGTAAATAAGTCCTTCGTGCCAGACTTTATCGAAGGCCTGGGTGATACCGAGGAAAACAGCGGAGCAATACTGTTTATTTTCGAAAGTGCCTTTTATTGAGTCAACAATGCGGTGCACTTGCTCAATAGTGCCATGCTTTTCGCGGAAGCCAAACTGGTGATCGGGAATCACTTGTTTTTCTAGAATTTTCGGTAGAATCAATTTTATTAAAAGTTTTTCGAAGAGTTTCGATATTGCAGAGAGCAAACTTATAGGCCGGTATGACGTCACATTACTGGAATCTTTTCCAGGTTTGGGAATCATTGTAACTTGAGATAGTTTCCAATCATCTGGGTAGTGACATGTTCTGAGAATCGCGTTAAATATGTGCAATAAGTGGGTTATTGCAACTGTTGGCAGTTCTTTTATCATTGTTGGCGTTATCAAGTCCGGTCCTGGTGCTTTTTTCGGGTCCAAGCTTTTGTTTATTGCCTCCATAAGTTCGTTTTTTTTAATCGCGATTGTACAAGAGGTATTATGTGGGATTAATGTTGGTATTGGGATATCACCAGCTGTCGTGTTCGGGGTGAACACGGTTTTTAGGTGGTTGGCAAAAGCTGCACCCTTTTCTGCATCGCTTCTGGCCCAGTTTCCATTTGGCAGCCTTAGAGGGGGTTCTGTCAGTATTGGTTTTTTCATATTTTTTGCAGCTCGCCAGAGCGAGTAGTTTGTTGATTTTGTGGGTGCGAGATGTTCAACAAATAGCTGGAATTCTCTTTCGGATTTCCTCTCAAGCTGCTTTTTTAGAATTCGAGAGACATCATTAAGCTGTTCAAATCGCCGGCAACGAGATACTTTTGACCAAGAGAATGGAAAAAAGTCTGGAATTGTTGCTCAGTTATTTTGTGTCTGGGCGGGCAGTATATAGCTGTTAATGTAAGGCCTCTTAAGTATTCATCGAGAGAAATACTTGTCGCTTGAATATATTCTGTGCAATAATTCTGTAGAGCATAATGTTTTATCCTACTTTTTATGAGAATAGCGGATCCACCTCTGGTAGATTAAAAAAGTTGTCGCGGTATAAAATCGCGACACGAGTGTTGTTGTTTTTATTGTTTGTTTTGTTTTTTTGTGTTTCCCTTTTGTTCGGGGCGACGGGCGAATAAAATCGGAGGAACAAAATCACACACGCACTGACCGAATTAACGCACTGCACAATTTTATTGATTGTCACTTTTTATATAAATATATTTGTTTTGCTTAATTTGTTAAGCAAAACAAATTCGACACTCGCGGGCGAAATGCGGCCGGCGCGCGGAAAAAGAAAACTGAATATTTTGTTTGAGCTGTCAAAGTTCTCTTGCTTTCTTCTCATTTCTTTCGCTTTTGCTTTCGTTAAGTTAGCTCAGTGAGCGGCGGCGATCCGATGAGGGTATTGCCAGCCTCGCCATTACAATAGTAAAATGTCAAAACCTGGACTAAAGCTTTTGTACTTTTTGAACCTGTTTGAGGGAGAGGAATTTGAGAACATTTTTGCTTTCGCCTATACGTACATGAGTGCCGCCAAAATGTATATTTCATTTTGGTGGGTGCAGGGGGGTATATGTAAATTTGCCAAACACTCCTAGAAAAATCTGAAGAGATTTTTCGCATATAGGTATGGGTAAGGCCCCGACTGCGGACACTGGTTTCTGCGTAAGCCGCACTCTATGTATGTGGAAAGTGCGCGTCATAGGCGCTCATATATTCTAATTTCGTTTAGTTCTTTTTGAGCAGGGAAGAAGGAGAGTGGCAAAAGCTTTGGTTTTTCTTAAATTTAATTGAAATTAGTTGTTTCCAAAATTTGGATAATTTTCTTTCCTTTTTTTTAAATTGTATTTTTTTTTGAGTGGTGAAGTGGAGCTGTTGCCATCGTCGGACTGTGGCTGGAGGACAAGTGGTCCAAAGGGAGTATTTTTGCGCGCTGGTTTAGTTTTGCCAGCTAGTGTTTATTTTGCTTTGTTTTATTTGTGGCAGTCGGCCATTTAGTGTTTTGAATTTGAGGAGTCGAATAGAGTTGGACAGGTTGTGTTCGGTCGTGATTTGTTTTGGTGAAGTGTTTCCGTCCAAGTAGTTTGCTTGGGATTTGTTTGGCCGTTTCCCCCCCCCCCCCCCTCTTCCTTATTCCTTTTTTTGTTTGTGTCGTCCCGCATCAGAGCCAAGTTGTTGCTGGACATCGAATTTTATCGAAGTCCAGCTGGTGAATAGATTCTGCAAAGAATCGTGCGAGGGATTTCAGACAGGTTGGTCTGGTCCCGCAAATCAATTGCGTTTAAAGAAATATAATTTTTGGTGTATGAATAATTTCTTTTGGGTGATTGTCGGTTTGTGTTGATTTTGAAAAAGGGTTTGTGTTCGGTATTATTTTCTTTGTGTCGAAAAAGATTTCCGTTTCTTTTATATATATATATATATATATATATATATATATATTTGTATATATATATATATATTGCGGTAGTTTCGGTGTAGGGTTTTAAAAGTTTAGTTATCAGGTTTTCGCGGGTTCATGTTGTTCGTTCGGACGGGGATACCATACCGCGAGGGTCGTCTTAAATCCCACGCTTCGCGACTGTGCTATTCGGGCAAATAGGGAATTTAATTATCGCGTGGGGATTTTCGATTATAGAGTTTTAAATAAAGTTTTAGTTTAAAATAGCGCGATAAGCTGGCGCCCAACGTGGGGCTATTTTAACTAAAGTTTTTAATATTTTTTTTTAAATTTTTTTTTATTATAATTTTTTTTAACAAAATTTTTTTTTTAAAGTTTTTTTTTGTAATTAATTTTTTTTTTATTTATATCAAAATCTTTTTGTGCTGTTTTTGTTGGTTGTATTATTTCAGTTTTTTTTATAATTTACTAATTCGTATTTTTATTTATTTAGTTTTTTTGGAATTTCTCTGGTTTCCAGTGATAGTGTTTTTATTATAATTTTTTTTAACAAAATTTTTTTTTTAAAGTTTTTTTTTGTAATTAATTTTTTTTTTATTTATATCAAAATCTTTTTGTGCTGTTTTTGTTGGTTGTATTATTTCAGTTTTTTTTATAATTTACTAATTCGTATTTTTATTTATTTAGTTTTTTTGGAATTTCTCTGGTTTCCAGTGATAGTGCTGTCGACGGCGGAGTAGTGGCAGCGGGTTTTTTTTGTTGTTCGGTGAGTCCGTTCCGATTTTTTATTTGGTACAACACCAGTAATTTTTTTATTTAATTAATTTTATTTTAAATTATAATTTTTTTTTAAAATTTTATTAAACAGTGCCGGTGTCGTCCGCCTTTAGCTGTTGTGTTTGAACTATTTTTTTTTCAATATTCTTTATTATTTTATAGTTTTATTTTTATAATTTTTTTTTTTATATATAAATATTTTTTTGATTCTTATTTTTTTAATTGTTGGTAATTTTTTTTTAAGTTTTTAAAAAGGAAAAAATTTTTGTTTCATATTTTTTTGCGGTGCCGCCCGCCATAAAAGTTTCGTCGTTCCTGTTTTTTTTGTCCGTACTTTTTTAAAAAAAAAAATTTTTTTTGGTTTTTTTGAAAGTTTTTTGTTTGAATTTCGTTTTGGTTTTAGTTTTTTAAATTAGTTTTGGTTTTTATAATTTTTTTTTTTTGTCTGTCCGAGTTAACTATGGAGATTAATAGACTTAACCAAGAGGAACTGGCATACGAGATGGAGGCTCGTGGGTTGCCAGTGACTCCGGTGGAGTCCATGAGGAAGTCCTTGAGGGCATCAAGGCAAATAGAGCGAAGGGAGTCCGTGGATGTCTTTGCGGGATATCCGTTTGTTTTTGAGGAAGTTTTTGAGGTTGGGTGTGGAGGGGAAGATTTCCGAAGTTGAAAAACTTATGGAAACCCCTCCCAAGGACGCAAAGTCGCCCGAATATTTAAAGATTTTGGCGAAATTGGAATGGGCTTTAGGTCGCCTTACTCGTTCGAGGCCAGCGAGTAAGGAAGAAGTAGTAGAGCAGATGGCGCTCAAAAATAGGGTCCTTTTGTTGTTGGGGGAACTCAACGAGGCGGTGGAGGATGTTGGTGGCAGAGATGATGCCTTCGAGGACAATCCAAGGCCATCCCGAATATCCAAGGGACTCAGTAGGGAGTCTGCGGTTGAGGAAAAGCCTGAACCCGTTCCGATACGTGAGCCATCCACCTCGTTGAGTAACGTAGGTTTTCAAAAAGTAGAAAATTTGTCCAAGTGGGGTATTCAATTTACCGGGGAAAAGACAGACATGTCCCTACATGCCTTTCTACAGAGGGTAGACGAGCTATGCGATGCTCGGGGCGTTGGTGAAGCCCAGTTGTTTAGGGGAGCAGTGGAGCTTTTTTCTGGAAAAGCCCTGCTCTGGTTTAGGGATGTCCGCAGGACAGTTTCAAGCTGGCGAGAGTTGGTCGCCGAGCTGAAACTGGAATTCCTGCCCCCCAACTATGACGACATTTTGATGTCAGAGATTAGGCGACGGACTCAGGGTGGGACTGAGTCCATAGGTATATATGTAGCGGCGATGAGGGGGTTGTTCGGTCGTCTGTCCGACCCCTTGTCAGAGAGGCGTATGCTGGGTCTGGTGATCGCAAACCTGTCCCCGTTTTACCAGACTCAGCTGGGCTTGGCTGAGCCTAAGTCTTTATCGGAGTTGGTTTCCTTGGGTCGGAAGCTGGAGGCTGTGCGGGCGAATGTGGAAGCATTCGTGCCGCCGCCCAGCAGCCGATCCAAGAATTTGTTGGAGCCAGACTTGGCTTACGTCTCTGCTGAACCCGAGGTTTCAGTGGTTAGGGCCCCTTTGCGTGACGCTAGGTTGGAGAGGAGAATTCAGGCTCCTCCCCAAAATTCTTTTAGGTGCTTCAATTGTAAGCGGTTTGGGCATGTTTTGAGCAACTGCCCTGGGGAAATTTATTGTTTCGGTTGTAGGCGGCCTGGTTTTTTGAAGCGTGATTGCCCCCGATGCTCTCAGAGAGCAGGGCAATCGCAGGAGCGCTCGGACAGGGAGGCGGCCCCGAGAGCGGCTCCGAGGGCCCGCGAAGAGTCGGGAAATGGGGAGCGAGCTCTTGTGGAAGCAGGGCAAGAAGTTCGCGAGGTTTAGGTAGGTTGCCTGCGGGCAACCAGCTGGCTAGGGAAAATAGTGGTAGGCCTCAGAGGCAACGTCCGTCCGAAATTTGTTTGAGTTATTCTCTTTCAGGTAGAGAATTGGATAATAGGCCATATTTAGGTGTTAAAATTTTTGGAGTGCGTATGTTAGGGCTTTTAGATTCGGGGGCCACCAGGACGATTCTTGGTAGGCCAGGCTGGGAAACATTAAAGTCCTGGGGGATAAGTTTATTGGCGTCTGCGGTCAGCAATGTTGCGCTTGCTGATGGTGAAGAAGTTCCGGTTAGGGGGGTAGTTTCGGTCCCTTTCGAGGTAGAGGGCAAGTCGGTCCTCGTTGAATGCCTCGTAATACCGGATTTACCCCAATCATTGATTCTTGGAGTAGACTTTTGGTCTAAGGCCGGTGTAGTGCCAGATTTGGCCAAGAATCAGTGGAGGTTTTCCGACCAAGTCGAGGTCTCGTCAGTAGCGGCGATAGTTGATAGGTCTTCGTTGTCAACTAGGGAAAAATCGGTTCTTGAGGAGTTTGTTGCAGATGTTTTTAGGTCTATGCCTGAGGGACTGGGTTGTACACATTTGGTCGAACATCGGATTCGTACAAAGCCAAATGTGGAACCAGTCAAGCAGCGATACTATCCGGTATCGCCCGCTATTCAGAGGCGCATAGATGAGGAAATAGAGGATATGTTAGAAAAGGGTGTGATTGAGATTTCTCACAGCCCCTGGGCATCACCGGTTGTGATGATTAGGAAAAAGGATGGCAGTTATAGGTTTTGTGTCGACTATAGGACACTGAATAAAAATACGGCTCGAGATAGTTACCCACTCCCTTATATTTCGGCTACTTTAGATAAGCTAAAGGACGCCAAATATCTCTCTAGTTTGGATATAAAATCCGCTTATTGGCAGATCCCAGTAGAGAAGGAGTCTAGGGCCTGCACGGCATTTACAGTTTCGGGTAGGGGGCTCTACCAGTTCAAGCGCATGCCTTATGGCCTGCACAATGCGCCTGCAACTTGGCAGAGATTTATAGATGAGGTCCTTGGGGCTGACTTGGAACCCCATGTTTTCGTGTATTTGGACGATATTATTATTGTTACAAATACATTTGATAAGCATGTTGAGGTTCTGAAGGAGGTCCTGAGGAGGATTTGTTCGGCAGGGCTTAGATTGAATAGGGAAAAATGTAATTTTTGTCTTTCTTCGCTACGGTATCTAGGTTATGTTGTTGATCGACAGGGCTTGCATGTTGACCCCGAAAAAGTTGAGGCAATGCTGAAGATTCCAGCGCCCAAAAATGTAAGGGAAGTCAGGTCGTTTGTTGGCACCATTTCTTGGTATCGTAGGTTTGTTTCGAATTTCGCTGATTTGGTTAAGCCTCTAACTGATCTTCTAAAGAAGAAGAACAGGTTTAGATGGTCGCCGGAGTGCGAGGACAGCTTTTTGAAGGCCAAGGAGCGCCTAGTGACGGCGCCGGTCCTGAGCTGTCCTGATTTCGAACGACCCTTCGTAGTTCAGACTGACGCTTCCGATTTTGGAATAGGTGCCGTTTTGACACAGCAGTTTGATGAAGGGGAGAAGGTCATTTCATATTTGAGCAGGTCGTTGAGTAGGTGCGAGAGGAATTATTCCACTACCGAGAAGGAGTGTTTGGCTGTTTTGTGGGCAGTTGAGAAGTTGAGGCCATACATCGAAGGGGTTAGGTTCACAGTGGTGACAGATCATTATTCGTTGGTATGGCTCAACAATTTGAAAGATCCTTGCGGTAGGTTGGCTAGGTGGGCTTTAAAGCTCCAGCAATACGATTATGAAATCATACATCGTAAGGGGAAAGATCATGTTGTGCCCGACATGCTTTCTAGAAGTGTCCCAGTCGTAGGGGAGGTAGATGGGCGTGTTAGAGATCCATGGGTGGATTCCATGGTTAGGAAAGTGGAGGATAAACCACTCGATTACCCAGCTTGGAGAATTGAAAATGGGGTGTTATATAAACACATAAAGGCAGGGACAAATAATTTGTTTAGTGCTGGGTACGAGTGGAAGAGAGTTGTAGGCAAAAGTGATAGGAGTAAAATTTTATTCGAGTGTCACGATAATCCATTATCGGGGCACATGGGCGTTAGGAAAACATACGCTAGGGTAATTGAGAAATATTATTGGCCGAAAATGAAGGCAGAGATAGCTAAATATATTAAAGGTTGTCAGGTTTGCCAGAGGGTGAAACCTGACAACAATAAGCCAGCTTGTCGCGGCATGGATTCGCGGCACAGTTGTTGTTGTTTTGTTGTATTGTTTGTTTTGTTATGTTTTTTTGTTTCCCTTTTGTTCGGGGCGACGGGCGAACAAAATCGAAGGAACAAAATCTCACACGCACTAACCGAAAGAACGCACTGCACGATTTTATTGAATGTTAATTTTTTTTATATTAATATATTTGTTTTGCTTAATTTGCTAAGCAAAACAAATTCGCCACTCGCGGGTGATGTGCGACCGGCGCGCGGAAGAAGAAAGCTGAATATTTTGTTTGAGCTGTCAAAGTTCTCTTGCTTTCTTCTCCTTTCTTTCGCTTTTGCTTTCGTTAAGTTAGCTCAGTGAGCGGCGGCGATCCGATGAGGGTATTGCCAGCTTCGCCATTACAATAGTAAATTGTCAAAACCTGGACTAAAGCTTTTGTACTTTTTGAACCTGTTTGAGGGAGAGGAATTTGAGAACATTTTTGCTTTCGCCTATACGTACATGAGTGCCGCCAAAATGTATATTTCATTTTGGTGGGTGCAGGGGGGTATATGTAAATTTGCCAAACACACCTAGAAAAATCTGAAGAGATTTTTCGCATATAGGTATGGGTAAAGCCCCGACTGCGGACACTGGTTTCTGCGTAAGCCGCACTCTATGTATGTGGGAAGATAAATGGAAAGTGAGCGTCATAGGCGCTCATATATTCTAATTCTTTTAGTTCTTTTTGAGCAGGGTAGAAGGAGAGTGGCAAAAGCTTTGGTTTTTTTCTTAAATTTAATTAAATTATTTGTTTCCAAAAGTTGGATAATTTTCTTTTCTTTTTTAAAAATTGTGTTTTTTTTGTTGAGTGGTGAAGTGGAGCTGTTGCCATCGTCGGACTGTGGCTGGAGGACGGGTGGTCCAAAGGGAGTATTTTTGCGCGCTGGTTTGGGTTTTGCCAGCTAGTGTTTATTTTGCTTTATTTTATTTGTGGCAGTCGGCCATTTGGTGATTTGTTTTTGAGGAATTGAATAGAGTTGGACAGATTGTGTTCGGTCGTGATTTATTTTGGTGAAGTGTTTCCGTCCAAGTAGTTTGCTTGGGATTTGTTTGGCCGTTTTTCCCCCCTCTTCCTTATTCCTTTTTTTTGTTTGTGTTGTCCCGCATCAGAGCCAAGTTGTTGCTGGACATCGAATTTTATCGAAGTCCAGCTGGTGAATAGATTCTGCAAAGAATCGTGCGAGGGATTTCAGACAGGTTGGTCTGGTCCCGCAAATCAATTGCGTTTAAAAAGATTTAATTTTTGGTGTACGAATAATTTCTTTTGGGTGATTGTCGGCTTGTGTTGATTTTGAAAAAGGGTTTGTGTGCGGTATTATTTTCCTTGTGTCGGGAAAATTTCCGTTTCTTTTATATATAGTTATATATATACCTATATATATATCTATTGCGGCAGTTTCGGTGTAGTTTTTTTTAAAGAAGTTTATTTATCAGGTTTTCGTGTGTTCGTGTTGTTCGTTCGTCCGGGGATACCATACCGCGAGGGTCGTCTTAAATCCCACGCTTCGCGACTGTGCTATTCGGGCAAATAGGGAATTTAATTATCGCGTGGGGATTTTTGATTTTAGTTAGTTTAAATAAAGTTTAGTTAAAAATAGCGCGATAAGCTGGCGCCCAACGTGGGGCTATTTTTACTAAAGTTTTTAATAATTTTTTTTTAAATTTTTTTTCTTATAATTTTTTTTAAATTTTTTTTTACAAATTTTTTTTAAAGTTTTTTTTGTAATTAATTTTTTTTTTATTTATATCAAAATCTTTTTGTGCTGTTTTTGTTGGTTGTATTATTTCAGTTTTTTTTTATAATTTACTAATTCGTATTTTTATTTATTTAGTTTTTTTGGAATTTCTCTGGTTTCCAGTGAGAGTGCTGTCGACGGCGGAGTAGCGGCAGCGGGTTTTTTTTTGTTGTTCGGTGAGTCCGTTCCGATTTTTTTATTTGGTACAACACCAGTAATTTTTTTATTTAATTAATTTTATTTTAAATTTTAATTTTGTTGTAATTTTATTTAACAGTGGTGGTGTCGTCCGACTTTAGCTGTTGCTTTTGTATTATTCTTTTTAAATTTCTTTATTATTTTATAGTTTTATTTTTATCAATTTTTTTATATATATATTTTTTTTGATTTTTTAATTTTTGATAATTTTTTTTTGAGTTTTGAGAAAGAAATTTTGTTTTAAATTTTTTTTTTGCGGTGCCGCCCGCCTTAAAAGTTTCGTCGTTTCTGTTTTTTTTGTCCGTAATTTTTTTATTTTAAAAAAAAAATTTTTTTTTGAAAGTTTTTTTTTAAATTTCTTTACTTTTTTGGAAAATTCTGTGAGCGTATTGAACGCTGGTTTCATTTTCTTTGGGGTTTCTTTTTGAGTTTTTTTAATTTTTTTGGTTTTTTTTTGTCCGTCTGATTCAATATGGAGATTAACCGATTAAACCAAGAGGAACTGGCATACGAGATGGAGGCTCGTGGGTTGCCAGTGACTCCGGTAGAGTCTATGAGGAAGTCCTTGAGGGCATCAAGGCAAATAGAGCGAAGGGAGTCCGTGGATGTCTTTGCGGGATATCCATTTGTTTTTGAGGAAGATAGGTTGGGTGTGGAGGGGAAGATTTCCGAAGTTGAAAAACTTATGGAAACCCCTCCCAAGGACGCAAAGTCGCCCGAATATTTAAAGATTTTGGCGAAATTGGAATGGGCTTTAGGTCGCCTTACTCGTTCGAGGCCAGCGAGTAAGGAAGAAGTAGTAGAGCAGATGGCGCTCAAAAATAGGGTCCTTTTGTTGTTGGGGGAACTCAACGAGGCGGTGGAGGATGTTGGTGGCGGAGATGATGCCTTCGATGACAATCCAAGGCCATCCCGACCATCCAAGGGGCTTAGTAGGGAGTCTGCGGTTGAGGGAGAGCCTCAACCCGCCCCGAGACCATCCATCTCGTTGGGTGAGGTAGGATTTTTGAAGATAGAAAATTTATCGAAATGGGGTTTGAAATTCACTGGGGAAAGGTCCGATATGTCCGTGCATGCATTTCTGCAGAGGGTAGACGAGCTATGCGAGGCTCGGGGCGTTAGTGAAGCCCAGTTGTTTAGGGGAGCAGTGGAGCTTTTTTCTGGAAAAGCCCTGCTCTGGTTTAGGGATGTCCGCAGGACAGTTTCAAGCTGGCGAGAGTTGGTCGCCGAGCTGAAACTGGAATTCCTGCCCCCCAACTATGACGACATTTTGATGTCTGAGATTAGGCGACGGACTCAGGGTGGGACTGAGTCCATAGGTATATATGTAGCGGCGATGAGGGGGTTGTTCGGTCGTCTGTCCGACCCCTTGTCAGAGAGGCGTATGCTGGGTCTGGTGATCGCAAACCTGTCCCCGTTTTACCAGACTCAGCTGGGCTTGGCTGAGCCTAAGTCTTTATCGGAGTTGGTTTCCTTGGGTCGGAAGCTGGAGGCTGTGCGGGCGAATGTGGAAGCATTCGTGCCGCCGCCCAGCAGCCGATCCAAGAATTTGTTGGAGCCAGACTTGGCTTACGTCTCTGCTGAACCCGAGGTTTCAGTGGTTAGGGCCCCTTTGCGTGACGCTAGGTTGGAGAGGAGAATTCAGGCTCCTCCCCAAAATTCTTTTAGGTGCTTCAATTGTAAGCGGTTTGGGCATGTTTTGAGCAACTGCCCTGGGGAAATTTATTGTTTCGGTTGTAGGCGGCCTGGTTTTTTGAAGCGTGATTGCCCCCGATGCTCTCAGAGAGCAGGGCAATCGCAGGAGCGCTCGGACAGGGAGGCGGCCCCGAGAGCGGCTCCGAGGGCCCGCGAAGAGTCGGGAAATGGGGAGCGAGCTCTTGTGGAAGCAGGGCAAGAAGTTCGCGAGGTTTAGGTAGGTTGCCTGCGGGCAACCAGCTGGCTAGGGAAAATAGTGGTAGGCCTCAGAGGCAACGTCCGTCCGAAATTTGTTTGAGTTTTTCTCTTTCAGGTAGAGAATTGGATAATAGGCCATATTTAGGTGTTAAAATTTTTGGAGTGCGTATGTTAGGGCTTTTGGATTCGGGGGCCACCAGGACGATTCTTGGTAGGCCAGGCTGGGACACATTAAAGTCCTGGGGGATACGTTTATTGGCGTCTGCGGTCAGCAAGGTTGCGCTTGCTGATGGTGAAGAAGTTCCGGTTAGGGGGGTAGTTTCGGTCCCTTTCGAGGTAGAGGGCAAGTCGGTCCTCGTGGAATGCCTCGTAATACCGGATTTACCCCAATCATTGATTCTTGGAGTAGACTTTTGGTCTAAGGCCGGTGTAGTGCCAGATTTGGCCAAGAATCAGTGGAGGTTTTCCGACCAAGTCGAGGTCTCGTCAGTAGCGGCGATAGTTGATAGGTCTTCGTTGTCAACTAGGGAAAAATCGGTTCTTGAGGAGTTTGTTGCAGATGTTTTTAGGTCTATGCCTGAGGGACTTGGTTGTACACATTTGGTCGAACATCGGATTCGTACAAAGCCAAATGTGGAACCAGTCAAGCAGCGATACTATCCGGTATCGCCCGCTATTCAGAGGCGCATAGATGAGGAAATAGAGGATATGTTAGGAAAGGGTGTGATTGAGATTTCTCACAGCCCTTGGGCATCACCGGTTGTGATGATTAGGAAAAAGGATGGGAGTTATAGGTTTTGTGTCGACTATAGGACACTGAATAAAAATACGGATCGAGATAGTTACCCCCTCCCTTATATTTCGGCTACTTTAGATAAGCTAAAGGACGCCAAATATCTCTCTAGTTTGGATATAAAATCCGCTTATTGGCAGATCCCAGTAGAGAAGGAGTCTAGGGCCTGCACGGCATTTACAGTTCCGGGTAGGGGGCTCTACCAGTTCAAGCGCATGCCTTATGGCCTGCACAATGCGCCTGCAACTTGGCAGAGATTTATAGATGAGGTCCTTGGGGCTGACTTGGAACCCCATGTTTTCGTGTATTTGGACGATATTATTATTGTTACAAATACATTTGATAAGCATGTTGAGGTTCTGAAGGAGGTCCTGAGGAGGATTTGTTCGGCAGGGCTTAGATTGAATAGGGAAAAATGTAATTTTTGTCTTTCTTCGCTACGGTACTTAGGTTATGTTGTTGATCGACAGGGCTTGCACGTTGACCCCGAGAAAGTTGAGGCAATGCTGAAAATTCCAGCGCCCAAAAATGTAAGGGAAGTCAGGTCGTTTGTTGGCACCATTTCTTGGTATCGTAGGTTTGTTTCGAATTTCGCTGATTTGGTTAAGCCTCTAACTGATCTTCTAAAGAAGAAGAACAGGTTTAGATGGTCGCCGGAGTGCGAGGACAGCTTTTTGAAGGCCAAGGAGCGCCTAGTGACGGCGCCGGTCCTGAGCTGTCCTGATTTCGAACGACCCTTCGTTGTTCAGACTGATGCTTCCGATTTTGGAATAGGTGCCGTTTTGACACAGCAGTTTGATGAAGGGGAGAAGGTCATTTCGTATTTGAGTAGGTCGTTGAGTAGGTGCGAGAGGAATTATTCCACTACCGAGAAGGAGTGTTTGGCTGTTTTGTGGGCAGTTGAGAAGTTGAGGCCATACATCGAAGGGGTCAGGTTCACAGTGGTGACCGACCATTATTCGTTGGTATGGCTCAACAATTTGAAAGATCCTTGCGGTAGGTTGGCTAGGTGGGCTTTAAAGCTCCAGCAATACGATTATGAAATCATACATCGTAAGGGGAAAGATCATGTTGTGCCCGACATGCTTTCTAGAGGTGTCCCAGTCGTAGGGGAGGTAGATGGGCGTGTTAGAGACCCATGGGTGGATTCCATGGTTAGGAAAGTGGAGGATAAACCACTCGATTACCCAGCTTGGAGAATTGAAAATGGGGTGTTATATAAACACATAAAGGCAGGGACAAATAGTTTGTTTAGTGCTGGGTACGAGTGGAAGAGAGTTGTGGGCAAGAGTGATAGGCGCAGTATTTTATTTGAGTGTCACGATAATCCATTATCGGGGCACATGGGCGTTAGGAAAACATACGCTAGGGTAATTGAGAAATATTATTGGCCGAAAATGAAGGCAGAGATAGCTAGATATATTAAAGGTTGTCAGGTTTGCCAGAGGGTGAAACCTGACAACAATAAGCCAGCTGGTTGTATGGTAGAGAGGACAAAGAAGTTAGAACCTTGGGAAATGATCTACGTAGATCTGGTGGGACCCTTGGTGAAGTCTAGTCGGGGATTTTGTTATATTTTAACGGTGGTTGACTACTTCACCAAATTCCCATTGTTGTTTCCGTTGCGAAATGCAACGGCAAAGAGTGTTTGCAAGGAGTTGGAAGATAATGTCTTCCTGCTCTTTGGAGTTCCGAGGTCCATTGTATGCGACAATGGGCCACAGTTTCGCAGCAAGGAGCTGCAGAGTTTATGCGCGTCGTATGGTGTGCAGATGCGGTACACTGCACACTATCATCCGCAGGCCAATCCGGCCGAGCGGATCAACCAAATAATTAATACCACTTTGAGAGCATATATTTCAGAAAACCATCGGACATGGGATTCTCATCTCTCAAAGGTGGCGTGCTGCATTCGAACATCGCAGCATGAGGTTTTGGGAGCGTCTCCATACTTCGTGAATTTTGGCCGAAATATGGCGGTCAGGGGTGATAGAGATTATAGACGAGTGGGAGACTCAGACCAACCGGACAGTAGTAGTGAGGACCGGGCCAAGTTAATGGCAGACTTGAGGGAAGACATACGGAAGAAGTTAGAAATGGCAAGTGCCAAGACAGCAAAGACTTACAATCTCAGACGTAGAGATGTACAGTATTTACCGCACGAGTTAGTATGGAGACGTAATTTTGTTTTGTCCGATGCTGCAAACTATTTTGCAGCGAAGTTAGCTCCGAAATTTGTTGGACCGTTTAGGGTTAAAAAGAGGGTGTCTCCGTGGACATATGTTTTGGAAGACGAAGACGGACGAGAAAAGGGGACATGGCATGTGCAGGACCTTAGGCCGCACATCGACTCAGGGTGATTTTCTCCGGTTAGATTCGAAAGTTGGCTGGTCTCAGGAGACCAAGCAACTTTCGCGGAGGTGGAGGTGGGGTTGTCGCGGTATAAAATCGCTACACGAGTGTTGTTGTTTTTATTGTTTGTTTTGTTTTTTTGTGTTTCCCTTTTGTTCGGGGCGACGGGCGAACAAAATCGGAGGAACAAAATCACACACGCACTGACCGAATTAACGCACTGCACAATTTTATTGATTGTCACTTTTTATATAAATATATTTGTTTTGCTTAATTTGTTAAGCAAAACAAATTCGACACTTGCGGGCGAAATGCGGCCGGCGCGCGGAAGAAGAAAACTGAATATTTTGTTTGAGCTGTCAAAGTTCTCTTGCTTTCTTCTCCTTTCTTTCGCTTTTGCTTTCGTTAAGTTAGCTCAGTGAGCGGCGGCGATCCGATGAGGGTATTGCCAGCCTCGCCATTACAATAGTAAATTGTCAAAACCTGGACTAAAGCTTTTGTACTTTTTAAACCTGTTTGTGGGAGAGGAATTTGAGAACATTTATGCTTTCGCCTATACGTACATGAGTGCCGCCAAAATGTATATTTCATTTTGGTGGGTGCAGGGGGGTATATGTAAATTTGCCAAACACTCCTAGAAAAATATGAAGAGATTTTTCGCATTTAGGTATGGGTAAAGCCCCGACTGCGGACACTGGTTTCTGCGTAAGCCGCACTCTATGTATGTGGGAAGATAAATGGAAAGTGAGCGTCATAGGCGCTCATATATTCTAATTTCGTTTAGTTCTTTTTGAGCAGGGAAGAAGGAGAGTGGCAAAAGCTTTGGTTTTTCTTAAATTTAATAGAAATTAGTAGTTTCCAAAATTTGGATAATTTTCTTTCCTTTTTTTTAAATGGTATTTTTTTTTGAGTGGAGCTGTTGCCATCGTCGGACTGTGGCTGGAGGACAAGTGGTCCAAAGGGAGTATTTTTGCGCGCTGGTTTAGTTTTGCCAGCTAGTGTTTATTTTGCTTTGTTTTATTTGTGGCAGTCGGCCATTTAGTGTTTTGAATTTGAGGAGTCGAATAGAGTTGGACAGGTTGTGTTCGATCGTGATTTGTTTTGGTGAAGTGTTTCCGTCCAAGTAGTTTGCTTGGGATTTGTTTGGCCGTTTCCCCCCCCCCCCTCTTCCTTATTCCTTTTTTTGTTTGTGTCGTCCCGCATCAGAGCCAAGTTGTTGCTGGACATCGAATTTTATCGAAGTCCAGCTGGTGAATAGATTCTGCAAAGAATCGTGCGAGGGATTTCAGACAGGTTGGTCTGGTCCCGCAAATCAATTGCGTTGATAGAAATATAATTTTTGGTGTATGAATAATTTCTTTTGGGTGATTGTCGGTTTGTGTTGATTTTGAAAAAGGGTTTGTGTTCGGTATTATTTTCTTTGTGTCGAAAAAGATTTCCGTTTCAAATATATATATATATATATATATTTGTATATATATATATATTACGGCAGTTTCGGTGTAGGATTTTAAAAGTTTAGTTATCAGGTTTTCGCGGGTTCGTGTTGTTCGTTCGGACGGGGATACCATACCGCGAGGGTCGTCTTAAATCCCACGCTTCGCGACTGTGCTATTCGGGCAAATAGGGAATTTAATTATCGCGTGGGGATTTTCGATTATAGAGTTTTAAATAAAGTTTTAGTTTAAAATAGCGCGATAAAGTGTTTTTAAGTGAAGTGAGTTTCAGAAATTAGCATAACGTCTATGCTGGACTCTTTCAAGAACTCGAGAAGTTCTAGTTTGTGAAGACACAGGCCGTTTGCATTCCAAAATGATATTTTTAAACCATTCATGGTTTAGACATGAGATGTTGTAGTAAAAGACTACAACATCTCATAAATTGTGACATATTTTGTATAAACACTTGCAGAGTTTGTTCAAGAGAACTGCTAGGGGGAGCAGGTTGCGTGAACTCGGGGACAGAGTTTTGTCCTTTTAAAGCGCTGACGTAGGAAACACCGTGATTTATAATGGGATTTACATAAGTAGGTACATTGGATTGTGAGGGATTTGTTGAGATTTTTTTTAAATCCTGTTTTATGGGGAAAGCATCAGCTTTGGGAATAGCCTTGCTTTTAAAGGATTTTAGCACTGAATTGGTCCTCGGCGCTTATGAGGCTCTTCCACTGTAATAACAAGTAAAATTAAACCAAACACGATGACACAAATGTTTGAAGATCTTTAAAGATTTTTACTATGTATTATCAAAAAAATATTTTTTACTACAATGAAAGTTAAAAGCTTGGCAACATAATTTAAAAAAACTGCTACATTTGAAAAATCTTTATATGTTTGGAAAACGGTTGCTTCAAATATACTACTTTTGAATACAAACTTTAACGAAAAAACAAACAAAAAACATTTGCTCCAAATTAAGTCGTTGTGCCAAATTATAAAAAATTTGCTACAATTTAAATAAGTTTCCAATAAACTTACATTTAAATTGCTACAAATTAAAAACTAATTTCTAATAAACGTTTACATTGTTAAAATCGAATTTGATATACGCTTTGTTTTTATCGACTAGAACGAAAGCAGCTCAGTAGCACAGCGTGTATGTATGGATGTAAGGTTTACAGGTTGCGTAAACCTTACATCCCACATTCGAATCCTGGCTTAGTTAAAATATTTTTTTTTCGTTTATCAAACGTTGGTTGCAAACGAAACAACAAACGAATGTATGTTTGTCTAATTTTTCGTTTCTTACGAAATACTTGTAGTTTTCGCTTTTGCAAATAAAATTATAACGAAAATGTCTAACTTTTTTCCTTGTAAGTACTTACAGACTTTGAATTATTTTTTTTTGCAATGGAATTCTATACCTAACGGGACTTTTGTTAATTTAAGCTACTCAATTCCCTTCTTGCTATGAGTCGGACCTAAGCGCAAAAACAAAGTTTTACAAGTTTAATTGAAAAAAAGTGAAAAGAACTCGTGTGATCATTCAAAAGAAATCATTACATTCAAAATTAAAATTGATTTTAACGAGGTAAGTTTTTGTAATATATTACGGCGTCGTTCAGTTAGAGGTCACAAGTAAATTTTGTTGGAAAAACAAGAAGTGGCGTATCTTCTTGGTTGTTAGGCGAAATCGAGGAGTGTGAAAAGAGAGATAGCGAGCTTGCCGCTGTTCAAAGGCATAACACTTGCCTCGGCATTGTTCGTTCTTCTGCCTCTCATTGTTATCCTCTCTGACTCCTCTCTCCTACCACTAATCTATCATCCCCTTTCCGAAGAGTCAAATCAACATTGTTGCAAAAAGCTAAAAATGCCTGTGCTGACTCTTAAAAAAAAACCCAAAATCACGAATTCAATTTTTGGTCATCTACAAATTTTCTCAGATTTTTCAGTTGAAACAAAAATGGAAAAAATTTAAACTAAGGTTGCTCAATTTGACAATATGATAGATCCCTTTGGTCCGCGTATCGGGCTCTATGGTTGCTGCTGGAGTGGCCAGCTCGATGTACTACTCCCGCTTTGATTTTTAATTTGCGACTCCTCTATTCTGGTAGAAAATACCCTCAAGGTACGTTAGCCAAACTACGACGATATCGACCAAAAATATTATAAATGTTTTTTACTACTTTAAAAGGATTCCAATGACTCCCTTTCGGTTTCACTATCTACAAGGTGTGAATTAAACCACTCCATAATAAAATAAAAAATTTTAAACGGGGAGTACAAAATTAATATTAAAAGAGGACAAAGTAAAGTGTGGGATATTTTTGGAAAAGTTCAAAATGATGTATGAGAAGAACTGGAAAATGTTTTAGCATGCAAGACCTGTTCGAACATTTTCAAATATAATAAAAAAAAGCACCTCAAATTTAGTGAAGCATAAGTGCTATGCACTCTTACGAAACGATTTTCCGGATGATGAAAAGTAGTAGATACAGAAACTAAAAAGAAGGGAGTGTGTATCATAACGGAGTGGATAGTGGAAAGTTGTCGACCGTTTGCGATTATTGAAGATCCTGGTATCGTAAAGTTGGCTGACTTTTTGATATCAGTTCGTACAAAATATGGGCAAAATGTAGATGTACAGCAGCTATTACCACATTCCACTACCATTTCAAGGAATGTTGAAAAGGTTTACGGAAATGAAAAATGAAGGAGGAAATATGCAAAATTAAAAACAACGGATATGGACTTACTTCTGATATTTGGACCGATAACTATTTGAGAACTGCATATGTATGTTTAACAATGCATTACATTAAGGATGGCGAAATAATGAATAGTGTTCACGCCAACCGTGTTAATATGAACGCTACCTTATATAAATTTATTAAATGTAGGGGGCGCTGTTGTCTGTTTTTTTTTTTTTGTTTTAAATGATAATTTTATTTAATTGAATCACCTAATAATAACTTAGGTCTAACAATGATTTTTAAAAAATTCAGAAATTCAGCTTATTGTTATAATATTCAGATTAAAACTGTTTGCCCTATATCCATTGATTTAGGCAATGTGGAGTTATCGTAACTAATATTTATTTATTTAAGCCAATGATTCAATTTAGGATCTACAGGCTAGATTTGGGGAATATATTAGTTTCGTTTGAGACGTGAGGGGTTCAGACTTCTCAGTAAATATCTAGCTAGAATGTTTGGGTGAAACATGAGCTTCTGCTTGTACTTCGAGGTAAGTTTCGGAATTTCGTCTTTTACTGCAGGTATATTCAGGTCTCTGTGGATGTTAGTATTTTTTATGTACCAAGGGGCTCTGGCAATTTGTCTCAGGATTTTAGATTGGACTCTCTGGAGTTTTTCCACGTTCGAGGGAGAGGCAGTGCCCCAGAGTTCAATTCCATATGTCCATATGGGTTTTATTATACTTTTGTATATTTGGACTTTGTATGTGAGATTTAGCTTTGATGCCCTTGAGATTAGCCAATTTAGTTCCAATTGCTTTAATTTGATCTGAGTGATTTTGGATTCAATATGCTTATGCCATGTGAGTCGGCGATCGAGATGCATTCCAAGATACTTGGTTTCGGAACTTTCAGGGACCACTTGGCCGTTTATCTTCAGAGCAGGACACGTGCCCCTTCTTAGAGTGAAGGTTAAGTGACAGCTTTTGGATTCATTGACCTTGATTTTCCATCGATGCAGACAATTACTTAGAGTGTCCAAGTGTTTTTGCACGTATAGAGATGCCATGTCTGGGTTTGAGTGAGAGCACATGATAGCAGTGTCATCATATGAGAGTTCTATCACTTTTGGGCATATCTGCAGTATAGAGAATATATAGCAGGGGCGCGAGGACACTGCCTTGTGGTACTCCGGCCAGTATTTCGTATTTTCGGGAGACAAAGCTTTTGTATTTTACTACAAATTTTCTATTCGTGAGGTAGTTTTTGAGTAGACAGTGCATATTAGCGGGAAGAATATGCTGTAGTTTGTAAATAAGTCCTTCGTGCCAGACTTTATCGAAGGCCTGGGTGATACCGAGGAAAACAGCGGAGCAATACTGTTTCTTTTCGAAAGTGCCTTTTATTGAGTCAACAATGCGGTGCACTTGCTCAATAGTGCCATGCTTTTCGCGGAAGCCAAACTGGTGATCGGGAATCACTTGTTTTTCTAGAATTTTCGGTAGAATCAATTTTATTAAAAGTTTTTCGAAGAGTTTCGATATTACAGAGAGCAAACTTATAGGCCGGTATGACGTCACATTACTGGTTTGGGAATCATTGTAACTTGAGATAGTTTCCAATCATCTGGGTAGTGACATGTTCTGAGAATCGCGTTAAATATGTGCAATAAGTGGGTTATTGCAACTGTTGGCAGTTCTTTTATCATTGTTGGCGTTATCAAGTCCGGTCCTGGTGCTTTTTTCGGGTCCAAGCTTTTGTTTATTGCCTCCATAAGTTCGTTTTTTTTAATCGCGATTGTACAAGAGGTATTATGTGGGATTAATGTTGGTCGGGGTGAACACGGTTTTTAGGTGGTTGGCAAAAGCTGCACCCTTTTCTGCATCGCTTCTGGCCCAGTTTCCATTTGGCAGCCTTAGAGGGGGTTCTGTCAGTATTGGTTTTTTCATATTTTTTGCAGCTCGCCAGAGCGAGTAGTTTGTTGATTTTGTGGGTGCGAGATGTTCAACAAATAGCTGGAATTCTCTTTCGGATTTCCTCTCAAGCTGCTTTTTTAGAATTCGAGAGACATCATTAAGCTGTTGAAATCGCCGGCAACGAGATACTTTTGTCCAAGAGAATGGAAAAAAGTCTGGAATTGTTGCTCAGTTATTTTGTGTCTGGGCGGGCAGTATATAGCTGTTAATGTAAGGCCTTTTAAGTATTCATCGAGAGAAATACTTGTCGCTTGAATATATTCTGTGCAATAATTCTGTAGAGCATAATGTTTTATCCTACTTTTTATGAGAATAGCGGATCCACCTCTAGCGTTTCCGCTTGGATGCTTTGTGTCATAGAGTCTATATCCTGGTAGATTGAAAAAGTGTTTTTAAGTGAAGTGAGTTTCAGAAATTAGCATAACGTCTATGCTGGACTCTTTCAAGAACTCGAGAAGTTCTAGTTTGTGAAGACACAGGCCGTTTGCATTCCAAAATGATATTTTTAAACCATTCATGGTTTAGACATGAGATGTTGTAGTAAAAGACTACAACATCTCATAAATTGTGACATATGTTGTATAAACACTTGCAGAGTTTGTTCAAGAGAACTGCTAGGGGGAGCAGGTTGCGTGAACTCGGGGACAGAGTTTTGTCCTTTTAAAGCGCTGACGTAGGAAACACCGTGATTTATAATGGGATTTACATAAGTAGGTACATTGGATTGTAAGGGATTTGTTGAGATTTTTTTAAAATCCTGTTTTATGGGGAAAGCATCAGCTTTGGGAATAGCCTTGCTTTTAAAGGATTTTAGCACTGAATTGGTCCTCGGCGCTTATGAGGCTCTTCCACTGTAATTTTGCGATGGAGGAGATACCGCAGTGAGTAAATTGGGTGAGATTCCCCCTTTTTTTAGCGACTTTGGATGAAATTCCAGTTACACTCGGAATAGTGGCTGGGGAATTTTATCTCGATTTCGTATGTTAAAAATGGATTTAACGTGGAAGCGCTCTTCGATTAAAGCGCTTTTGATTTCATTGCATTCAACAAACGAGTCAATGCCTTTCAGGACAACGGAGAGACCTTTGGAGCTTTTGAGCTGATATGTGTAGTAGCTCTTTTTTGAATTATCGAAGGATTCGATAATTTTTCTATAGTTTGCCTCGCTATAGATTTGAATTTTAGTTTCATGAATTCTTCCCTTGAGAATAGGGATTACATGAAATGTGTGGTCACCAATGATTTGGGAAATTATTTTTATTAGGGGATTTGAGTTTTTTTCACGTAAGTAAATTGGACTTTCGGAATCGGATCTGAAGTCGTTGTTTCGGCGAGAATGGCAAATCGGTTTTGCCCTATCTCAATAGACTTTTTGGTATTAGTCTTTTGCATTTTCGAGGAATTCATATTTCCGGTAGGGGAACCTCTTCGTTTGAAGTAGGCGTCAATGCCTGTCTGCGCTGCCGATGCCTTTATATTATGCTCTCTAGAGAACAGAGTTACCTGTGTGTGTGTTTGGAGTAGCACATCCTTTACTCCATGAGAGAACAGGCGTGAGAGATCCACCGTGTATAATTTGTTGAACGGGAGTAGTTGGCAACACTATCGATACAGTGTGCTTTGAGAGCGTTATATTTTGTGATGATTGATGAAGAGAGTCATCGCTATTGGGGGCAAGCGGGGACACGTAATTTTTCGCGGCTCTCGCACTTTCTTGCTGTTTTAACATTTTCGCACTTTCCTTATCTGTTACACTTTCGTGTGAGCGGGAAGCTCACACGAGTTCGGCGTGAGAGACGCGTTGGATTTGTTTGGGGAATGCTTTATTCCCATTTTTTGCAATATATTTTATGTTTTTTGTGGAGCCGAAAAACTTGCGACCGCATCAAAAGAGAGAACGTACTAGGTTGACGAATGTGAACGTATTCAATCGTCAATAATAAATCTACTTATTGACATCAATCACGGGCGAGTTAATCCAACGCTTATAAGGCCTTCGCAACTAAAACGAGAAATATCGCTCATTAAGGATAAGTTGACTCCTAAGTTGATGTTTCCTTTAAAAGATCAGCGCAACGACTAAAAGATGTCTACAAGTTAATGTCGGCTAAAGGATTGGTCGTTGGATCCCGTTTGATGATTAAGGCGGAGATTCCATTAATACAAAGTGAATCTATAATTCCACTACCAACTCTATATAAAGGCACGGTAATAATGGCAACTACCAAGGCAGAGTTTATAATATACAATTTTTGTCATTAATTCATATATATTGCTCACGCAATGTCAAAAGACTCTGGAAAAACAACTGATAACTCATGTGAGGTTTCCGCTTTGAAACAATCTGACACAAAAGAATGCCAATTCGAGCAAGTTATCAAGCGAAGTTTTTGGACAAAGCTATCAAAAGGAAACACATGGCTTTACAAAATCTTCGATAAAGCAGTCATCAGCTTAGAATGCGGCAATACAAAAAAACTAGTTGATGGAATTACCATTGCAAGGTGTGCTAACATTGCAGCAAGGATGCACCATTCAATCCCTGGACAACCTTTCAACAAGTGTATCATCAAGGACTTCTGTGGTGGAGTCCAATGAGTGCGTCACACTTTTTTGGAGAGTTCCTGGGGGTCACCAAAATGTACAGTCAAATCTGGTACTTGCACCAGATTTGAACTTCTTGTACAATCAAAATCCGGCACTTGAACCAGATTTTGATATTTTAGTATGTGTTCAGTCAAACTCCGGTACTTGAACCAGAGTTTGACGTTTTTGTCTGAATTGCAATATATTCAATCAAATTCCGGCACATAAACTAGAATTTGATGTTTTTAAATTGATCTGGATCAAAATGCAGCGCTTGAATTATAATTAATAACTGATTCTTTATTATTCTAATTTCCCTATTTATAACAGATTTTACCTTTACCGAAGTGCAGCGAAGTCACTAGCAAGCAAGGCACAAATTGCTTAGTTGCATATTGCCTTCAAGTTCACTGACACTTTGTATCACCTTGAGTGGTGGTATAATGTGTCCGTCACTTGAACTGCAAAAAACGCCTAAAGCCAGGCAGCCAGAATTCTTAGCTGCAATTCGGTGTTTTGTGAAAATATAAAAAAAACTTAACAAAAGATATAAATGAAATCAGTGACTCCCAAACATCCTTCCAGGCGTTGAGCGGTTTCGTTCAACCTTCTCTGTCATACACCGTGTTCTTGGACAAGTCTTGCGTGGCGTCGATATCGGCTTCGTCGTCTTTGTAATTTGGTTGTTGGTGTCCCTTGTGAGAAGCGGTCTTACAAGTGAAGATGCGATGTTTCCAAGCCAGTACTGCAATGTTACAGATCACTACTACCAAACAGGTGTAACCCAGAGTATAATGATGAATGTCGTGCGGTCGAATTTTTTTCTGAAGGTTGATCTTTAATGTTGAAAGCTGTTGTTGGACCCTTTCTAGTTCTTCATGGTGAGATACATATTTTGATGCATACAGTTCTGCTGAGGACGTCTTTTCAGTTGGTGTGACCAGCTTGCTTATATCAACTGCTGGGATGTATGCTCTTTTAATTGTGCTCTCTTGTTTTCTGTGACCTTGAATTGTAAGAAGTGGTTGCCTGATGATGCAATTGTCGCCCAGTTTTAACAGTCCGGAGGTTTGCAAAAGCAGCTCTTGAAGGTTCGGTCCACATACTGCATTGAGTGTTAGTTCACCAGCAACGGAATAGATCCATGTGTTGCTGTCATGAAGTTGAATCCAATGAGGTCCCTGTCCAGCTGCTTCAATCGAACATGCGGTTGTTGGTTTGTGATGGAGCAGATTCAACTCACATGAGTTTATTGTTGAACCTTGTTTATACAGTGGATGATTAAGATGACACAAATAGCGATCTCCTTCTGTCCGCATACAAGTCCTCAGCTCGTCTTCATTCAGCGGATAGTAGGTGTCGCGATGTAGATTAATCATCAGAAATGGATACGCTGGTCGGATTCTAAAGAATGTTCCGTTATATTGCCATGGTGTGGCTGTGAGTTTCAATAGCTCGAAGTCGTCAATGCCAATTAGCGGAAGGTTAATTTTGAAGATGAGGTAATTTTCCGTCAGCCTTCCTTGAATTGTCATTAGGTTGTAATACTTCAGCAACTCCATTGACGAGACCGGTAGTTTCACTGAAGACCTGTGTTGCCCTTTCCTTGTTGAGCTGTTGCTGGAGGCTGGCAATATTCAGATTTACCTTGTGCAGAAACTTTTCAGTTTTTTGAAAGGCTCCTTCTATATCCCGTTGATTTTTCTTCATTATGTTTATAGTGCTGTCTAAATATGTTGTTTGGTTGTGGATTAGAGTGACCAGATGATCCTCTCATTTTGCCGAATTTGATCGATGGTGAGCGCTGCTTCCTCTGCGTAATCCGAGTCAAGAACTCCAAATAAAGTGTGGGCGACGTTGCCTACCAAGTTGAATGCTCCTCTTTTAGTTCTTGAAAGGTGGGTGACGGTAAGATGCTGGTTCTTCAGGTTGACTTCATTCACAAATCGGTCGATGAGCATCACTGTTGCGGAACAATGTGTTGAAGCGTGAATTGCTTCACATGCTGTGTTCAGGAGGGTTAAGTATCCCTTGACAATTTCAATTTCCTTCCAATACGCTCGCATTTCGATGTATGTGATTACTGACCAGTCACTGGTGATAACTTCCGCAACACCGAGATTCTCAAAATAGATGCCGGGATTGGTGTTAAATGGACGGCAAAAATAGGCAGGCTAGTAATAATGTAACTAAAGTTGATGTTGTGTGTAGGCGTGTCTTCTTTGTAGGAAGGGAGGGTTCATGGTCAGTCCGTGGACAGCCTTGGTTGCTTATTGATGGTTTGCTATTTGCTTGTGGACAGGCATTTAGAGTAGGGTCGTCACGTTGGCATTCCTCTTCGACTGGTAATGGCGCTAATTTATATATTGGTGTGACCAGCTTCCACCTTGTAAGATTGTTAGCAGTGTTCCGTCCGGCCACTGGATCTACTGTTGAAGTGAGTGGTTCTCCTATTAGCAAATGTCCAGGAGTTAGAGCTTGGAAGTCATTTGGATCAGCTGTCAATGGCGTAATTGGTCGAGAATTCATTATGGCCTCTGTTTGGATCACCATCGTTTCCATTTCTTCATAAGTTAATGAAACAGCTGCTAATGTGTGTTGCAGCAGGTGTTTGGCTGATTTGACTGCTGCTTCCCAAAGTCCAAGAAAGTGTGGAGCGCGGGGTGGAATAAATGAGAATTGCATGCACTTCTTATTGCATTCGCAGGTGATTTTTTTCAAGCGCCTCTTTATTATGAATAGCTTTTGTACAGCTCTTCAAGATAGTTTTTGGCGCCAACAAAGTTTGTTGCGTTATCGCAGTATAACTTCTTACAGTGTCCACGACGCGCTGTAAATCGTTTTATAGCTCCAATGAAAGCTTCAGTTGAGAGATCTGTCACTAGCTCGAGATGTACGGCTTTTGTGTCGAAGCAACAAAATACTGCGACGTATGACTTGAGTGGTCGTTTGCCGCGAATTTTAAAATGCGTCCAGACGGTCCAAATAAATCGACTCCGGAGATGACAAAAGGTCTTGCTGGTTGCACCCTATCTGCTGGCAGATTTTCCATTAGCTGTTGAAATAGCTTTGGTCTAGCTCTGTTGCATTGAACGCAACCTTGAACGATTGAGCGGGCAAGAGATTTTACCTTGATTGGCCAGAAACGTTGTCTTACGATAGATATAAGTGTTTGAGGACCCGCATGAAGATGTTCCTTATGCAACTCTTCTAATAATTGTTTCGTAATTGGGTTGCGATACGGCATAAGTATCGGGTGTTTAGCATCGTAGCTCAATGTGGAAGCGTTTAATCGTCCTCCTACTCTCAAGATTCCTTTTTCGTCGATAAAAGGAGTCAAGCTGCTAATCGAACTGTTGTTTTTTACGCAAGAATAGCGTGCTATTTGGGCCCGTTCATCAGCAAAATCTTGAAGCTGTATGCTCCTTATGATGTAAATTAAGGCGTCCTCCATTTCGTCTGCTTTTGGTATTGTTGACTCGTTTCGTTTTGTAGTGGGACTCCGAGAATATATATATATAAAAAAAACGTGTATGTTTGTCACCAGTAGACGCGAAAACTACAGCACCGATGCTCACCAAAATTTATATATGTGTTCTAGGGGTCGTGAGTCGTGACATAGGATAGGTTTTGACATGCCCACTTTTACCGCCCACAAGTAAGAAAATACGTATTTCTCTCACATTTGTGAATCATTTAAAGCAAATACCATATGATCAACAATCAATTTGGTTGCCACCTAGGATTTAATTTTTCCCCACCCAAGCAGTGTTACCATATCTGCGTGTTTTTTACCTTTCGGTTTCCTTCAAAGTATGAAATCGATTTGCTAAAGTATTTCAAGTCGATGTACCGATCACAAATTTCAACAACTTCGTGTATTTTCAACATTAAATGCAGCAGTGAGTAATAATTAAGGTTATTTCCATTTGATTGCATGTAACTTTTCAACAATGGAAAAAACCTAAGGCAATGCCAAAAAAACACGGCTTCTCCTTGAGTATTACATATTCGCAATTCCATAATTTGCCCCAATCTCCCAGTGCACATTTTACGCCCACTTTCACAGTACTTCATTTCCACTTAAATGCATTTGGCATTTACATTCCAAATAACTACGGAAAAATGTCTATTGTGAATGGAAATTAAATTATACCCAACTTAAAGCTCCCCACTAAGGCATTCAATCCCGGGATCCCGAATCCCGAAATCCCGGGATCCCGGACGTTTTCTCAATCCCGGAAACCCGGGATTTTCAATCCGGAATGCCGGGATTCAAAAAAGGCTTTTTTTATGCATTGTTTAAGATATTTTTGACGGTTTTCTACAAAAATACAGCCGTGCATTTACATCCAATCTAATTGGTAAATTAAAAAAACCCACTTTTGAAGATTTAGTGCTACACACACACAAAAATTGACAACATTGATCTGAATAAAATTTTTTGAATTTAAACAATTTTTTTTTTTTACAAAAAAGATATATGTTTTAAAAAACAATTCCTGTATCCGTTCTAGCTATAATACTAAAACTACTGAAAGTAACTTTTTCGTGTGTAGCATGAAATGGAGCTGGCTGAATTTTATGATAATATTCAGATTCAGGTGGCAAAAAAAAATTATTTGTTTGATCAATGTAATTTAAAAAGAATTACTTTTTGTTCGACTTATTTATTTTAAATATTATTTGTTTTGTTTAATGCTATATTTAATAAATATTATTTCTTTGTCGAATTAAAATGAAATTAAACTTAAAATATTGTTGCAACAATTTTTTCTTTAATTTTATATTAATTATTGTATTTAATTGGAAAATCCCGAACAAATCCCGGGATCCCGGGATTTTAATTTCAAATCCCGGGATTTTCAAAAACACTTCGGGATTGAATGCCTTACTCCCCACACACTGCCGCGAAATTTCTCAAAAATTGCAAGGCGATATTCAGCTCGGACAAATTTTTTCGTGCTGAAAAATTTCACAAAAACAAAAACTAATGCATATCATTCTTGAGCGCACTATCGTATTTTCAAGAAAAAGTACCACGACACCAACGAAATTTTGCATTCATGTGTGGCGACCTTAAATGCTCACTGCGAAAGTCGCCCACTTTCACAGTAACCCTACACACAGTACTTCATTACAACTTAAAATACCCAAAATTCCGCCGCCGCGGTACTTTCTCGAAAATTCTTCCAGCAAAGATATTGGAATAAAAAAATTTGTTTGCGGTGAAAAATTTCAAAGCTACAACTAAAAATGTGTATCATTTATAACTTTTCTTTAAAAAAACGCAGTATCGCATATTCAAGCAACATCAATTTTCCTCTCTATAAAATTGTACAAAATTAACTACACAGTATAAACACCAATTAAACATATATATTTAAAAATTACTGTAGGATCTGTAGAAGAAAGACACGACAATACAAGACACGACAATTTGAGACAAACTAGGAGCGGACTACAATTTTGAATATAACGGACTTCGAACGAGAACAACAGAAACTACAAACAACGAAGGAACAAACGGACGGAAACGAAGACAGTCACTAACCGACCAGCGTAGAGTAAATATGCTATTCTAACTATAATATAATAGAGTTAAGCTATCGCTTGTAAAATGAACTATTTGATTTAAAAATAAATAAGTGTAATTAACTTTAAATAAAAAGGGGTTTTCATTTCGCTAAAGATGATAATTCCCACAAACTTGGGGGCTCGTCCGGGAATCAAAAGTTAATTTCGCGAGCGATCAGTGAGAAGACGTCATTAAATTTTATCGCAGTAAAGCAGACGGGAGTGAGTTTTCCGTAGTTACGCAGATGGGAGTGAGAGTTTAGCCGTAGTAAGAAGACGGAGTTTTCCGTAGATAGAAGATGGCATCGAGTTTGACCGTATCAAAAAGACGGAGTTTTTCGTAGTGAGAAGACGGCATTGAGATTTGTCGTGGATTTTAAGAAAAAAAAAGGGTGACAAAGAAAATTTACGAATTCGGAAAAATTCGAAAAATTGGAAACTTCTAGAAAATGCAAATCACGAATAATGGTACGCAGTGATGCCTACACCAACACAGATAAACAGAAGAAGGTAAAAGAAGTGAGAAAGCATAAAGAAGCAAGTGTGCGAAAAAAAAGTAGAGAAACTACAAAGTGAGAAAGCATAGAGAAGCGAAAAAGTATAGAAAATTTGAGAATTCGTTAAAATTAATTGGAAACTTGCGAGAAACTGCAAAAGTGCGAAAAACAAAGAAGCAAAAGAGCGAAATTTGAGAAACAAAAAAAAAGAAAAGCAGCAAAGTGTAAAAATAGAGATGCAAAAGTGCGAAAACTGAGAAACAAAAAATAGAAAAACAGCAAAGTGCGATGAAGAAATAGAGAAACTACAAAAGTGAGAGAGCATAGAGAAGCAAAAGTGCAAAAATATAAAACGAAAAAGTATAGAATATTTGAGAATTCGCTAAAATTTGGAAAATTAACAACAACAGTGCACAAATTGAAACAAAAAAATAGAGAAACAACTAAGTGAAAAATAGAGGAGCAAAAGTTCGAAAACATAAAACAGAAGTTCGAAAATAGAGAAACAACAAGAACGATAAAAAAAGTCTATGTCTGAGAATAAAGCGTGTCGCAAAGAAGTCAAAGGCGTAGCGCACAATCAGTAAACAACAAAAAGCAAGTCCGCAAAAAACAACAGAAGGAGAAGAACGCAGCCGACAACGAGGATAAGTCAATAGCGTTGAGAAGAGTTCAGACGACCAGAAGGAGAAATTAACTACATTGAGCAGAACACAGCCGATGACAACAATACGAAAGTTCGAAGGGAACATCAACAACGAATGATCAATAGATAAATAACAACGAAGGCGAAATATAAGTAAACAAAAGCTAATTACAGCATTGCCAGAAGTGAATTTCAGCTAAAGTGGTGTAGAATTTAATGTTTTGAAAATTCGGTTACTCTGTAACTTAAATTTAGCAATTTCTCAATAATTGTATTTGATGTATATGAAGTTTGAAAACTTAGCTGAAATTTAGTTCTGAGGCAAACATTTTAATAAAATTATTAGAACCTAATTTTGAAAATTAATACGAAAGTCAATTCTATTAATAAAAGATGGAAATATTTTGAGTTTAAAAATTAAATTATAAAGAAGTTGATAAAAATAAACTGAGAGTACAAGAAGTTGAGTTTAAAAATAGTTGCAAATGTAAGCAAGTAGATTAATACGAAAGTCAATTCTATTAATACTGGAATTTTTAAAATATACAAAAATTTTGTAACTGTAAAATAAGAATTTGAATTTAAAAGAAGTTGAAAAAATAACTCAGAGTTGTTGAGTTTGGAAAAGAAGAAATTGTTTGTGTAATAAATAATTTAAGAAAGTATTAAAAGAGAAATATTAACCATATTTACAGAAGAATTTTTATGTATGTAACTATAATTTTGTACAATTTAGTATTATTTTACGATACAATTTTGAATATTGGAAATGGAACGCGACCAAATACTTTTGTTGACAGTACAGGGACTGAAAGAAAAATTGACTGAGTTGGGACTGCATACAGGTGGACTGAAGGCAGACTTACAAAACAGACTGTTAACTCACTTCGTTATATCCGAACCCGTTGAAGAGAATTCGTCCGAATATGGAGAAGCCCAGTCAATCAGAGAATTTAGTAGTAATGTGAGATCGAATTTTACACTGAAAGACATTGAAGATTCTCTTTCAAAATTTTGTGGTACTGGTTTTCCTGATGTTAATCAATGGCTACAAGAGTTTGAGGACAATGCGGTGACGGTCCAATGGAATGAGTTACTAAAATACATTTACGCAAAACAGCTGCTACAAGGAGCAGACAAGATCTTTGTCAGAAGCCAATCTGGAATTAAATCTTGGTCGAGTTTGAAAGACGCGTTGAAGAGAGAATTTGGTGTGAAGCTTTCGTCGAGTGAAATTCATAAAGTCCTGAGGAATCGTAGAAAGATACCAAATCAAACGTTGCGTGAGTACCTATACAGCCTTATGGAAATTGGTTTACCAATCGACTTAGATGAAGAGAGTCTAATTGAGTACTTTATAAACGGAATACCTGATTTGAGAGCAAACAAAAGCGTTTTATACCAATCGACGACGATAGATGCACTCAAAGCCAATATGAAAGTGTATGAGAAGATAGCTAGCGGCGGACAGGGTGTTCAAATAGCGAATAATAAGGGAAATGATGCATTAAAGCAGGGTTCAAATCCACAGAAAAGTACACAGAGCGAACGACGGTGTTTTAAGTGCGGCGAGAAAAACCATTTTGCCAAAGATTGCCCCTCAGCTGTCATTAAATGTTTTAAATGCAATCAAAATGGGCACAAATCGTTTCAGTGCACCTCGGGGAAAAATAAGGACGTAAAGACTGAAACCAAAACGATGCATACGTTAACTGAATCTCCACCCGCAAACCGAATATTCCGTGATCTGGAAATCAATGATCACCGATTTTTTGCAAACATCGATACAGGTAGTGACATTTGCGCTATCAGATATGACACTCTATTGATGCTGGGCGACATTGAATTGAAAGAAGGTTCTAAGACACTAACAGGAATCGGAAATAAGCAAATCCACACAATCGGATATTTTATAGCGAAGATGAATCTCGATGGAATCGACGTAGATATCACATTTCACATTGCCAGAGAGCGCGATTTGTTATATGATGCAGTAATTGGTAACGACATATTGCAGCAGATTGATGTTGTAATTTGTGCAGAGGGAGCTAAATTCAAAAAGAGAGAGATAGACGTGAGAGAGTTGAATGTAGAACATCGATTTGAAAGTAAAGAGGATGTAACTAATGCGGTAGAAATCGTAGAAGCCAGCAACAATGCTTCAAGCGTTGCTGAGATGAGAGAAGAGTTAAGAGAGCTTTGTATGTCAAACATTTCTGAATATGTTGATGCGGGAGACGAATATGAACTAGGTCACTTAAATGATGATGTGCAGAGCGAAGTAAAAACAATGATCGACAATTATACACCAATTAGACACCCGAACTCACCGGTCGAAATGAGATTAATACTAAATGACAACATTCCGATTTATCAGAGACCGAGACGCTTGTCATACGAAGACCAAAAGATAGTAGAGACCCAAATTGAAGAGTGGTTACAAGATGGAATTATACAGCCGAGTTGTTCCGAATATGCTTCACCAATTGTGTTAGTTGGGAAAAAGGATGGCAGCCAAAGGTTGTGCTGCGACTACCGAAGATTGAATGAAAAGATACGTCGTGATAACTTTCCTTTGCCCTTAATTGACCAGGTACAGAGACTACAAAATGCAGAAGTATACACTACACTAGATTTACGCAATGGTTTTTTCCATGTGCCTGTCGAACAGAATTCACGAATATATTAGTCGTTCTTGACACATAATGGACAATACGAATTCTTGTATGTGCCTTTTGGAATATGTAATTCTCCTGCAGTATTTTCGCGATATATATCTGCTGTATTTCACGAACTTATAAAACAAAACACTGTTATATTGTATATGGACGATTTGATTATACCGACGGTAGACGAGGCTGAGGGAGTCGTTAAACTTCAAGAAGTCTTAGATGTAGCTGAAAGATTTGGTTTACGAATAAAATGGGAAAAATGCCAATTTTTAAAGAGACAAGTTGCATTTTTGGGGTACATCATAGAGAGATCGACTATTAGACCGTCGAAACAAAAGACGAGAGCGGTTGAAGAATTTCCTATGCCACACGACCTAAAATCGCTCCAACGATTCCTGGGTTTAACATCATACTTCCGACGTTTCATCGAAGGCTAAGCGTTTACTGCTAAGCCATTAACAGACCTTTTGTGTATGGATGTAGTATTCAAGATTGAAGATAAAGAGATAGCTGCAGTACAACAGTTAAAGTCAGCTTTAATTAAAGCACCATGCCTGCAGATTTTTAATCCAAACGCGATTATCGAGGTACATACAGATGCATCAATGTACGGTTACGGGGCAGTTTTAATACAAAAAAATGCAGATGACCAGCAGTTCCACCCGGTAGAGTACATGAGTCGGAAGACTACCTCAGCTGAACAAAAATACAGTTCGTATGAACTCGGGGTTCTTGCGATTATCGAAGCTTTGAAAAAATGGAAAACGTATTTGAAGGGTATAAAGATGAATATTGTAACAGACTGTCAAGCTTTTGCTTGCACGATGAAAAAAGCAGATATGCCGTTAAGAGTAGCTAGGTGGTGCATGTTTTTGCAAGATTTCCGGTATGAAATTGAACATCGAGCAGGAACCAAAATGAAGCATGTAGATGCACTGAGTAGAGTGTGTTGCATGATGACCGAAGACTCCATGAGACACCGAATTAAAGGGGCCCAACTTTGCGACGAATGGGTTAAGGCGATTCGTAAAATATTAGAAAATCAGGGTTACGAGGACTATTTCATGAAATATGACATAATGCACAAGGATCCCGCTAAAGATCTTGTGGTTATGCCGTCGGCAATGGAAAAAGAGATAATACAAATTTGCACACCGACAAGGACATTTCAAAAATACTCAAGATGTGATAGAACAGCAATTTTACATACCAAGCTTGACATCAAAGGTAACGGAAGTAGTTCAAAGTTGTATTGAATGCATAGTTATAAACGCTAAATCTGGTAAGAACGAGGGTATGTTGAATCCGATCCCAAAAGATGATAGACCGTTAGGAACGTACCATACTGACCATGTTGGTCCGATGGAGCTAACTCAAAAGAAGTACAACCACATTTATTGTATGTATGGCTTTATCCAACGAAGAGCACACCCAGAGAAATCTTCATGTATTTTAATTAACACTATTCATGTTATATTTACATGAAAAACATTTGTACGCAAAACAAAAACAATTCCAAAAAACTACAACTACATTGACAAAAATCGAAGCAAAACGCACACATTCACAGAAATGAGAAAAAATTTCCGAAGCAAAACGCACACATTTACACAATTGAGAAATTTTTTTTCGAAAATAAAAATATATTCGACTTTTCTGTCAAATGGAAAATTTGAAAATAAACAGAAGAAATTTTTGAATTTCAAAACAAATTTGTTTTGTCGACCTGAACGAAAGAAGCTCAGTGGCACAGCGTGTAGATGCGGAACTTATAAACATTAGGTCCCGTGTTCAAATTTCGTCTGAGTTGAAAAAAGTTTTTTTAAATATGTATTAATTATGGGTTTTAGCTCATTTTCCAAAAAATTCATTTTGGAAAGAGGAGTACAACAACTAAGCAAAAACTCAGTCTGGCAGAGTGTACAGCTGTTTCGGATCCAGCCACGGATCCTCGTCAGCACTCTTTATGCATTTTATTTTATCCAAGCGACGCTATAAGTAAGTATTGGTATGACGCACAAGAGAATTGTTTCTCCTTTGCATCACACGCCAGCTCACTGAAGCAGCGAATGGTAAAATGCAGCAAACTGAATTTTTACTTGTTGTTGTATAGCAATAGAAATTTTTAGATTTAAATAGAAATTTTTAGATTTCAAATTCAGATTGGTCTTTGGACGACATGAATTTATGAAGCGCAGTAGCACAGAGGGTAAAGTGATAAACTCAAGATCCGAAGGTCCAGCGTTCAAATCCAGTTCAGTGTGAAAAGGTATTCGAAATGGTAATGTTAATTTGAGGAACTGTGGTTTACAATTTTATAAAAAAAATTTAATTAAAAAAACTTTTTCCGGAACGGGGACTCGATCCCCGTACTTCCGTTTATGAGGCCGACTGCCTAACCCCTGAGCTACCGGCAATGGATTGAATGAACGCATATTTACCAGTTTTCCCAGTTCATCAACAAACCTCTTCACACGTACACGTACACATATAGGAGAGTGTCATTTTTAACAATAGCATCTTGTTAAAACAACCTGAAAAATCGGTTTGAAAAATATTAACCACAAAATTGGTTAATTTAACACGATTTTTTCTCTGGGTGCACTGGCACCAACAAGGTTATTGATCGATTAGAAAAACAAGCTGCGATATTTGGGAACCCAAGCAGAATTATTTCAGACCGAGGAGTGGCATTCACGTCAAATTCATTCCGTGAATATAGCGAGAAAGAGAATATACAACATTTGCTTATAGCTACAGGTGTACCGAGGGGAAACGGACAAGTTGAAAGGATGCACAAGGTCGTCATACCAATGGTCTCAAAACTTTGCATCAGTGATCTACGAAACTGGTATCAGCATGGCGAACGAGTTCAGCAGACTATAAACAATACACCTCCACGAAGCACAGGACATTCACCATTCAAAATCCTCACCGGCTTAGAGATGAAAACAAATACCAACGAAGACATCCGCGAGTTATTTAATACAAGAAGGCGGTTTAGATGAGCTCATTATTCGCGAAGATGCACGAAGTAACATCGAAAAGGTACAATTGGAGAAGCGACAAAATTACAATAAGAAACGAAAACCGGAAACCGAATATGCGATAAATGATTTGGTAGCCATTAAAAGAACTCAGTATGGAGCTGGATTAAAACTGAAACAAAAATATTACGGACCCTACAAAGTAATTGGAAAAGAAAATCATGGACGATATCATGTTGAAAAAGTAGGCGAAGTCGAAGGACCAAGAAAAACTCACACAGTTGTTGACTACATGAAGAAATGGGGCACAAGGACGGCCGAAGGTAGGATCTGTAGAAGAAAGACACGACAATACAAGACACGACAATTTGAGACAAACTAGGAGCGGGCTACAATTTTGAATATAACGGACTACGAACGAGAACAATAGAAACTACAAACAACGAAGGAACAAACGGACGGAATCGAAGACAGTCACTAACCGACCAGCGTAGAGTAAAGATGCTATTCTAACTATAATATAATAGAGTTAAGCTATCGCTTGTAAAATGAACTATTTGATATAATAATAAATAAGTGTAATTAACTTTAAATAAAAGGGGTTTTTGTTATGTACCACATAAGCCTTTTTGCCAACATTTTGTCTAGTACTTTACTGATGCAAGAGATTAGGGAAATCGGACGATAACTATTAATATCCTGCGGAGTCTTGTTTTGCTTTGGTATAGGTAGAATTATGGCTGACTGCCAGACATGGGGATAAACCCCCCTTTCAAAAATATTGTTGTATAGACATAACAACCTATCTTTAGCAAATTTAGATAGATATTTCAACATCGGATACGATATACGATCTGAGCCTGGTGTTTTACCTTTCACGTGTGAAAGCAAATTCTAATTCTATTGTTGTAAAATTGGTTTCCAGCTTTTTAGCTGACAGTGATATGGTTTTGAAATCGTATATGGTTTTGAAATCGTAACGTTCTTTTGTATACAATACTGTGGAGTAAAATTGTTGTCTAATGAATATGCTGACCAATTAGCTGCGAAAGCTTCAGCTAAACCCCTAAAGATTTAATAGGGGTTTGCGGAACACCGGTTAGTGATTTTATATCAGCCCATATTTTTTTCGGTGTTGAGAGCGGAGTGATTTTTGAGTTAAATTCTTCTAAACTTTTACGTTTGGCTTCTTTAATTGACTTTTTAAAAATCGCATTCGATTTTTGGTATTTTATTAAAGTATCCGTAGTCATGCAGCGTTTGTATTGGTGCCAATACATTTGTTTGTCTTGCCTAAGTTTATTTAATTCACTGTTCCACCAATGCGTATGTCTCCTATTGGATATGGGTCTACTTTGTGGTATTGCTGTGTTAGCTGCTGATCTAATAGCTTTGGTGATTTTCGCAACCTCCTGATTGATATTAGTACACGTCCAGTGTTGAAAATAATTATTGCATTCTTTTTGGTACAAAACCCAGTCCGCAAGATCAGTCATAAATTTCGGTACAGACCTTTCAATTGCAAAATTACATTGAATTGTTAGTTCAGTCAAAATAGGGTAATGATCGCTCCCATAGAGACAATCACAAACATTTCAACTGCATCTAGGACTTAACTGGGAAGAAACGAGCGTAAGATATACATGTGTAAATGTGCTGTGCGTCGAAAAATGTGTAGGTGAACCATCATTGAGAACCACTAGATTCTCAGAGAGAATCAGATTTTAAATTTTGGTGCCCCTTGAGTTTGCTTTACTGGAACCCCAGAGAGGGCTCCAGGAGTTAAAGTCAGCAGTTAAAATTATCTGCGAGTTGATTTGATGAATGTATGAGATTATCTCATCTTCAGAGAAATTTTGGTTGGGTGGGATATACTTATTTATTATTGTAAAAAAATAAATAAAAAATTTAAATCTACTTCTATTGCAAGGGAGGAGATATTGGAGTTTAAAGACATTAATTTATGGGGAATATATCGCTTAACAAGGATACCTACACCTTGTTTAGAAGAGAGATTGTTGGCTAAATTGGAAAAATATCCAACATATGGTTTAGGTGTGATAATATTTAGGATTTTGAAAGGAATATGATTTTCTTGTATACATATAATATCAGGGTTGATGTCTTTTATTAATAGAGATAGTTTGGAGTAATTATTATAATAACCTTTCATATTCCATTGTATTATTTTAAACATCTGGAATAAAGGAAAGCAACTACAATATGTGTGTGTTTATAGAAAGAAAAGAGTCGAGAATCTTTTGTGTTTTTTACATTTGGAGAAGAAGCAACAGCTGAGTAGCTTGTTGGCGAAGATGTAACGGGAGTTTGTTGTCTATATAGATTATATGCTTCGCGCATTGCACATTTTTTATTTGTTTTGATTTTTAATATGTCTTTTTGTTGTATACATTTTTTGCATTGTTGGGAAGAGGAGGGATGCTCCTCAGAACAGTTAGCGCACATTGTACGTTGCAATTCTAGGGGGTATGTGGGGGAAGGTTGCAGTTTACACAGGGGTCCCCGTTGTTGGTAGTATTATTCATCATTGCTTTTGAGCATTTAAACAGAATCATTCTTAAGTACAAAAACATTGATTTATCTATATATGCAGATGATGCTATAATATTTACAAAAGAAAAAGATATAACAATTGTAAAAAATTCTTCTAAAAAAATTATTTTGGATCTAAAAGAGTGGGGTCTGCACTCAGGTGCAACCCTATCTATTGGTAAATATAAAATTTTACATATTTGCAAAAACGAAATTGTATCTTTCCCGACTTTTGCGTTGATAACTTAAGTATAGAGAGTGTAAACTGTTTAAAAATTCTAGGTATTATTTTTGACAAAAAATTTACATTTAAGGAACATTGTTTATATTTAAGAAAAAACTTAGCGCCAGGCTTAACATAGTAAAATACTTGTCATCTAGGCATTCTTGCTAGACTGCAAACACCAACATCAAACTACTAAACGCACCATACCACACTGCTGTTCGTCGTAGTATAAACGCCTTTCTAACCTCTCCCATAAAATGTACCTTAGCAGAAGCTGGTTTTCCAACCATTAAAGATCAGGTAACCGAAGCGACATGGATGCTGATTCCCAAACTTATCAATACAACCAACCAATTACTACACAAGGACTTTATAACTGCTTCCCGCCACAAACGCAGGTACAGACTAAAGTCTTCTATTCGCCGATGCACTGCTTTCTGTCAACAAATAGACATCACGCCACCATCAACGTGTGCCAAATAAACTGCCAACCATCCTGGTTACTTAATCAATCATCCTTTAATACAAGCCTACACGCATATCACATGTCTACAACAAGCAACACTATTTCTTGAACAGCAGGTAAAGTACCTTGGCAACAGTTGGAAAATATTATACACGGATGGATCTAAAACCGAGGTCACCACTTCGTTTGCCATTGTTAATCATCAAGGTGCACTGGTTACCGGGGCTCAGCTACCCAAACACTGCTCGGTATTCACTGCAGAGGCACTGGCAATATACAAAGCAGCTGATTATGCGCAACATAATAAAGATAAATTACTGATTTGCACCGACAGCATGTCAACAATCATAGCTCTGCAATGTATTTACAACAATAACCATTTGGTAACAAAAACAAGAGATCTGTGTATTAAAAACCCTAACAAAATAAATTTCTTGTGGGTACCCGGCCTTGTAACGAATGTGCCGACGCTGCTGCAAAGCGGATGGCAACAGGCCCAATGTTCCATACTTATGTAGATAAAGATTTAAAAAAATGATAATGGTACATTTGAATGATGTCATAAAAGCGGAATGGCAAAGCTTTAACCACCGCTATGCTACTCTTAATCCACCAAACTAGCCTGTACGCCCGACTCAGAATTGGACACACCAAACTTTCTCATCAACATCTACTCACGGGTGATTCCCAACAAGAATGTCCTTTTTGTGATAGCGTACTCTCAGCTGATCATCTTTTAAATTAATGTCACCGACTTGATGCCATTAGGAAAAAACATTTTGGATCAATTTTACCATCTAGCCTTTTAGCCAAAGTTTCCGTTGACAATATAAATACATTAACTAACTTTCTTAAAGATTGCAATTTAACAAATCTAATTAGATTTTATAGCAAAACAAACATGCATTTATGTATATATAGAGTTGTAGGCCCTGGCAGCTAGTACTCGTTTTTCCTAAATTAGTTTTAGTATTGTATATTAATTATAATTAATAAATAAATAAATAGTAAAAAGGGGTTTTCATTTCGCTAAAGATAATAATTCCCAAATTACTTTCATCCATTCATCCATTACATTGCAGACAATGCAACAACAAAAAATTGTTTAGGCCCAGCGAAGCGGACCGGGCCCAGCTAGTGTTTTATAAATCGAAGTACATATGAAACGACCCTCTGCAGACGACGGAAAGAGTTCTTGTGATTGATGGTCTGAAATATGGCTGTTGTCATTGTAGCTTGTGTCGCAGTTGCTGATACTATCTTCTGATTGAATTCCGAACAGTTCTTTTCAAGCGGTGGTTGCAACGGCCCATCGGTATGTCTGAGTATTTTGCATGAACATATTTTCACAACGGCTTTCAGCAGCAGTGAAATTGTTTTGTCGTGTCTCGCATTCTTCCAAGCTCCAGAATTTCTCCACAGTTTGGGATAGAGTATCGTCCTCGATGCTGACTCCACATGTTAGGGGTGTAAGAATGTTGTTCTGATTATTGTATTCGCCACCTACTATCCATCCATAAAGCGTGTTTTGCAGTGTTGGTAATCCATGTCCCAATGTTATTTGCCCAGCACAAAGTGATGAGTAGAAAAGGCCAGCTCCAATTAAAATGTCGATGCTTCGAGATTCGTGGAAATTGGGGTCAGCAAACTGTAAATTTGTTGGAATATTCCAGGTGCTCGTGTTGATGTTACTTGCCGGCTGGCTGGAGACGATTTTAGGTATGAGTTGGCTTCAATTCGATTGCTGAAACCTGTTGCACTTGATAGTAGTTGCAGATTGATTCTTTCGGATATACGATTTTGGCTTTGTCCAATTCCCTCGATTTCAATGGCACATGGAGATTTTTGTAGTCCAAGTTTTCCTGCCAGTGACTTTGATATAAAATTAGCCTGTGATCTGTTGTCCAAGAGTGCGCGACAATGAATTTGTCTTCCCCATTTATCAGTTGCGGTAACACACACAGTGCTAAGTAGTGTCGTCGATGACTGACTTCGTAAGGCAGCAAGCGATGCGGGTTTCTCAGAGAAATTTAGTGAATTTTGCGCATTTGTAGTATCAGAGAGGTGAGGGTTTGATGTAGAGCTCATCACTGTCGTTGATTTTTCCAATTTATTAGACACAGGTTTCTCCTGGTTGTGAAGAAGGGTATTATGCCTTTTGTCGCACTTGTTACAAGTACCTGATGTACATGCCTTTGCGTTGTGGCCATAATTAAGATAATTAAGGCCTTCTGAATGCAGTTCAAACGCTGATTTGGTGTCATCTCAAGAAAAGTCTGACACATGAAGAGAGCATGGTTGTGTTTGCATACAATGTAATTTGTTCTGGATGAAAATGCAGCGCTGAGTGCGCAATATGATCCATGATTTCCTTGTTCCATGGTGCCCTTGGTTGCCTTTGGTCCAAGTGCTTCGAGAGATTGAAATCGTAAATTGAGGGATTCCAAAAACTCTTCCAGCGTCGGCTACTGCTTCGGTTCAGTAAGTGATTGTTCCCATAATGTATGCGTCGACTTACTTAGTTGTTGAACCAGGATATATATTAATATTGCATCCCAGCTATCGGTATTTATTCCCAAATTTTGCAGGCTGAGAATGCATTCTTGGGTGGTGTCATGAAGCGCCTTCACTGACGAAGCGCTTTCACCATTAGCTGCTGGTTGTGACAACAGTTTTGCCAATGTACCATTCACCAGACATCGGGTGTTTTTGTACCGATCGTTGACTACCTTCCATGCTGCATTATAGTTTGATGCAGTTGTAGTGAAATGTTTTATGAGGTTTCCAGCTTCGCCAGTGAGACTTGTTTGCAGATACCACATTTTCTGGCACTCTGGAATCGGTTGATTGTTTATTAGTTCCACAAAAAGGTCATGGAACTGCCACTTTAGATAGCTGCCATCAAATTTAGGCAACTCTATACGAGGTAACTTTAGAGTTGAAGTTGTTGCTTCAGCACCTTGTTGTGTGCTGATGCCTGATAGTGCCGGTCTCACCAGTGCCATATCATGAAGTCGCAGAAGGTCATTGTTTATGTCCTCTTCTATTTGGAAGTATGCATCGAAATCATACGTGTTTATATCGATGGTATCCAGCGATTCCCAAATGGTCTTGTGTAGATCCTGTGCCGCTTGCCAATCCTGTCATATGCTTTTAGCATGCATAGAATAGTAATTAGACGGATGAGATGATTCATCACTTAACAGTTTTTTCAACGACCGCATTACTGTTTCGATGATTTTACGTTGCTTCTGGATTCGAGCTAATATTGATGATGCTGTTTTGTCTGACACCGCTGCTCCAGAAGCTGCCATCGCGGTTGCTGCTTCACTTGATGCTGCCGTGACTTGCGCTTTTTCAGTTGTCGTTTCTTTGACTTGGTCTGCCTTCACTGCTGTGATTGGGGGAGCCTTCGTCAATAGATTATCGATTTCTTCCCGCGCATTGCTGTATAACTGGCCGACCGTGCGATGAATGTCCTTGACGAAGTACATGTGCGACACCTCTGCGCCGTGCCATTGCCGAATTGTATTGTCGAGCTGGTTGAACACTGCCCACAGTTCGTCGAGTTCCTTTGCCTTGGCCTTGTAGAACTCGATGGTCCTCCTGTCCAGCGGAGCCTTCCTGAGGTTGGTAACAAACTTCTGAATCTTCACCGCATTCTCGTCCTGTTGTCGTACTAAATCCTCCATCCCCATGATAGATGCAGATGTTCAATTGTCGGGGTCACAAAATGTTCAGTCAAACTCCGGTACTTGAACCAGAGTTTGACGTTTTTGTCAATATATTCAATCAAATTCCGGCACATAAACCAGAATTTGACGTTTTTGTTTTACTTGCAATATGTTCAATCAAATTCCAGCACATAAACTAGAATTTGATGTTTTTAAATTGATCTGGATCAAAATGCAGCGCTTGAATTATAATTAATAACTGATTCTTTATTATTCTAATTTCCCTATTTATAACAGATTTTACCTTTACCGAAGTGCAGCGAGGTCACTAGCAAGCAAGGCACAAATTGCTTAGTTGCATATTGCCTTCAAGTGCGCTGACACTTTGCATCACCTTGAGTGGTGGTATCAAATGTCCGTCACTTGAACTGCAAAAAACGCCTAAAGCCAGGCAGCTAGAATGCTTAGCTGCAATTCGGTATTTTGTGAAAATATAACAAACTTAACAAAAATATAAATTAAATCAGGGACTCCCAAACAGTATGAGTTTATTAAATTTCAACTTCTGGCACTTGAACCTGAAATTGACTTCGCGTCGATAATTATTAACACTGTTGCGATAAAATTAATAACTGAGCTTTATTTGGTTAATTTGAGGTCTTATATACAACATTTGGTAATAGGCACAACAACAAAAGGCAATGGCAAATATGCTGAGTTGCATAATTGCCCTAATTGCCAACCAGTGCAACGCTCTGGATAAATTCAAGGCCAACTTCGGCCAAAGCCCAAATATGCTGATGCACATTAGAAGTCATTAGTAACCCTACTAGCACATGCAACATATTTCGAAGAAGAACAAACAGAATTTGTTGCATACAAGTTGTAATTGCAAATTTATTTGCATAAAATGAATAAATATGATAAAAAATCGTTTTAGCATGATATTTATATTTATCTGCCAGGGTTCCGGGGAAAAATTATATGAAATAGGGTTTATTTAAAAACAAACAGAATTTATTATTTTCAAAATTTTTGCTTATATTGGTTATTTTCCGAGGCGCGTGAAAATTATAAGGGGTAGAATAATATATTTCACAGTAAATCTTCAAGCGTTTTGAAAAAATTTCTTCATACGATCGAGAAACTTTCATTTTAATGTCCCATATATTTATGTTATTGTTGCTTGATGTTATTTTCTAAATTACACAAACTCTGCAATGATTTGGAAATGCAAAATATATTTGCAACATATGTTAATGAAAAATATCTTTACACGCTTGTCTTTTTCAATTTCAAGAATTCTTAGCCTTTCATTTATTCAATTTCTAGCGCTCTCAACTCCAGTTCACGTTTTTTTAAATCAATGCCAGCCTTGGCTTTTTCTTCCCTCAACTTTATTTTCATTTCATCATTGCCACTTCTTTATCATTCCTTTCTTCCCCAAACTTTATTTTCCACTTCTTTATCATTCCTTTCTTTTTCCCATTCGAATTTAATTTTGAACATTGCGGTACGCTCTGCTTGGAAATAAGCGAGGTGGGAAGACGCTGACCTATGTAACGACGCAAAGGCTGGGGTATCAACTCGTCGGATGTCCAGGGCTTGGTTAAACAGATATTTCTCGGCGACTTGGGCGGCTTACTGGGCGTTGACGGATACTGGATGACTTGACTACCGGATACGGGCGATGCGATATCGACGAGCGATGCGTGGATATGATCGATGCGCGAAATATGCGTAACTGTAACTGTACTCGACGCGAGAAATAGGCGTGGACGCGGCTAATGCGACGCAGGCAAGGCGTGAACGTGGGTGTATCAGAGCGTGAACCTTCAGCAAACTTGAATGTTGCCGTGACTTGAATATGGGGGAATCGTAGACCACCGCGGGCAATCGCTTTCCGTGGAATCGATTCGGCTCGATAACTGGATACTCGCAGATCAGGAAGCGGGCTACAATCTACCGCTCTCCTAGACTCAAAGTATCGCAAAACTACGATTTCAATGAGGCAGTGTAAGGACACTCGCAGACCAAGTAACGGGTTGCAATCTACTGTTCTCCTTTACTCGACGTGTCGCAAAACTACGACTTGACTTGACGTGGTGGTTCACTCGCAGACCAATAATGATGGAATCGACGTGACGCGCACCCAATGACTTCAACTTAACTTCTCTCAACTGACTTCATTCTCTCGACTGACTTCAGCTTAACTTCTCCCAATGTGGTGTTCACTCGCTCTGTACTCCTCACTGCCTTGCCGCTGCGTCTTATTCAGAATTTCGCAAAAACATTAAAAATCTTTATTTAGACCATTATAAATTTCTCAAATAGACTTAATATATGATTTACAAAATAAAACTAATTTCCCCGCAATACAACTGATTTAAGAGCAACTGATTAGCATTGCTTAATGAATAAAATTAAGAAACTGTATATGATTAATTTTCCTGTAATTTAACTGATTAATAAAACTGGTTATTATTAATTTGCCTGCAATTCAATCTATATATATAAAAGAGACGTGTATGTTTGTCACCAGTAGACGCGAAAACTACAGCACCGATTCTCACCATAATTTTTATATGTGTTCTAGGGGTCGTGAGTGGTGACATAGGATAGGTTTTGACACGCCCACTTTTACCGCCCACAAGTTAGTAAAAACTGCTATATCTCAGACGTTTTTGATCACAAGAAAATGAAATTTGCCATGAACATACTATAATATCCCAGCCATAATCTGGGCTGCAAATGGCCGGGAATAGACAATGGAGCGTGGCACCGCCCATACAAGTCAATATTTCAAATTGCTGCAACTGGCAACTAATGTTTTCCAACAAAATTTGGCAAATGGTTTCATGGTTTCAACTCCAAGCTAAATTGTTGATCTCCTGTTTTTTCACCAACTGTTTGATTTCAAGCTCGAAGTCAGAAGTTTGCACAGTTTTGATGATAACCGTCAGTGAAGCCTCCATCTCCTCAGCAGTTAATTATTTATGTGCTGAACGTGGCTCCCTTGGTGATTTTAGATGTTTGATAAATCGCAGGACATATGCCATAATTCTTTGTAGTACCTTAAATGAATTGCCATGATACACCTTGTAAATAATGTCTTCAAGGCCAGCTGAGCTAATTGTGGTTGCCACAATTGATTGGGTTATTGGGTGGTACCCTTCACTTATCCGTGGTAGTTCCTGATCTGAGGTTGTGAGCACTACTTCGTGGGTGGCTAGTACAAGTGATCGTTGCTTTTTCTCAAGGTTGCTTGATATTGCCAACGCCGGTGCAAATCTTGGGGGCCAATAAGTTTCTTTACCGTGTAAAAACATCGGACCGTAGAACCATAAGTTGCATGCCCTCATTTTATTTGGCTGGAGTCCTCGAGATAACACGTCTGCAGGGTTTTCCTTGGACCGCACATGGCGCCAATGCTCTGCCAACGTCAGCGATTGAATGTTCTCTGTTGGCTATGAAAGTGGTTAATGCATGACAACACAATCCCTGAATCAGTCCACAATATGGCCGGGTGTTCTTTCAGTTGCAAGTCATTTCTCACCCGAATCGACAGTTGTGCAGCGACCACTGCTGCGCATAGTTCCAGTCGAGGTAGCGTTGTCTTTTGAGAGGAGCTACTCTGGATTTTGAGCACAGAAAACGCACTAAAATTCTCCCGCACACCATTTACGTAAATTGAACCCAGAGTTTTGTAAAATGCTAATTAGCTGTTTCTGGGTTTCGATGGCTGTCATGAGACTATCCGAGCCACCAAGTGGATGATGATCCACATATAAATTGTCTTGAAGAAATTGAGCTCCAAGGGGACAGCTGATGTTATTCTCCGCTGCTATTCGTTGGAGACATTTGGTCGCAAGGTATGGGGCTGATCGCGTTCCGTAAGTGACGGTTTTTAATTGATAGTATTTGACTGCTGACGCTGGGTTACTTCTCCATATGATCGTTTGATATTGCTGGTCATCTGGAAATATCAAAATCTGCCGATACATCGGGTTTGAGCACGCAATGATGCGGAATGAAGTAATTGGGAGCCAAGATACTTTCAATGTCGACTTCATTCATGTGTCCCAATTTTTCGTATTCTTCCAAAAACGTAACATATTGGTTGCGTAACTCATTGTTTTTAAGGAGTCGTCGCTCAAGACTTAAGAACCTATTATATGCGATTCCTCTTGACTCTCCTAATCCCTGGTTTCAGTTTTATCAGTTCTTGATTTTGATTGATTTTTCCACCAATCACCCAGCTTAGCATTGTATTTTGCAAAATTGGGAGTTCAGTGGACATCTTTATGTTCAACAGGTTGTAGTATAACTCGGCGCCATGCAGTACATCGATTTTTCCTGGTTGGTGATATTCCGGGTCAGCCAATTGTATGCCCGCGGGAATCGGCCAAGTTAAAACATCTAGCTGGTGAGTTGGCTGAGCTGGAACAATGCTTGGTAACACAAATGCCTCCAAGTCTGTTGAAAAATTTCATGTCCTAGACTGAAATTTAACGTTGACGCGTTGGGTCGCGTTTTTCTTCGTTTGCCCAATGCGGGCAATACATAGTGATGCCTCGGCTGGAGATATGGCAAGTCGTTTGATGAGACGCTCGGACACTATGTTGATCTGTGATCCTAAATCTTGTATTGCTCTAAACTCATCTCACCTTCCATTCGACGCCGTTATTCTTATCTTGGCTGTTGCTAGTAGAACATAGCCGTGGTGATTATGCTTAAAGCAATTTAATGCCTTTGTTTTTGCACCCAATTCAAACAATCGTAAGAATTGTTTGCAAAAATACAATGGGTGTGTGCCGTTGTTGCACATTCCACATGCCTTGCTTCCCTTGTATGTGGTCACTGCAGACGTCAATGTTCTGACTGATGACGGTCTGTCTTTTTGACCCACCGCCTCTAAAGCTTGGAATCGTGTCTCCAGAAATTTCAAAAGGTGAACTAACGACGGCAGCTCCCTTGGATTTGTTAAGGACTTTTCATATAACATATGAGTGGTCTTGTCCAATTTTTTGATTAAAATGTGTACAAGCATTGGGTCCCAGGTTGTTGTGTTTATACCCAGGTTTCCCAGTGCCATTAAACTCTCGCGTGTTGTAGACCCTTAATGGCCGCCACCGATGAAGAGTCAGATGACTGTTTTCCTTGGCCTAGCACATTTTCCAATAATGCCGCTGTGAGCAGACGGGTGTTGTTGTAGTGCTCCTGGAGCATTGTCCAAGCTGTAGTTGTTTTCAGTAAGAGACAGATGACGAATGAGATTTTCCGCTTCTCCAGTTAGATTTGTTTTTAGATACCACATTTTTTGTATGTTAGGTAATGGATTTTTGTGGATCATTTCGTTGAATATGTCGTAAAATTGCCGCCACTTGAGGTAATCACCATCGAATTTTGGGAGTCACCTTTGGCAATTGTTGTTGATTACTTGTTGATCGAGTTGCGGGTATAGCTTGAATTTCCATCTCATGAATTTGGAGCATTTTGTTGTTGATACATGCTTCAACTTCCAAATATGCCTCCAGATCATATTCCGCCGATTCTAAGTTGTCAAGAGAGTCCAGAATCTTGTCATGCCAGCCTTGAACTGCATTCCAGTGGTGCTCAACCAATTGACGTTTGGTGGCGTAGTACTGACTTGAATGTACTGTGTTGTCATCCAGGACTTCCTCCAACATACGTTGCACAATGCCGATTATTTTTGTTTGCTTTAAAATAAGATTGTGAACTGTATTAGGATGTTTAACCAGCAGCTGCGAGGCCGGTAGTGTTGCTGAGCCGCCAAGATTGGATGACGCCGTTTTGGCGCCGCTAGGAATAGTCGATGCGCGCCAGGATCATTCGATGCGCCACCAGAAGTAGTCGCTGTTTTTTTTAGCCATTGAATACTGGCGTTGATGTCTTTTGATATTTGGCAGCTAAGATTGCGTGAAGATCCTTGACGATGTATGGATGATCGTCGGTAACCCTCGGATCTCTGCGAATGGTGTTGTCCACTCGTTCGAATGTCCACCATAGCTCATCGATTTCTTACCCTTGGTTGTAATATACTCAAGGGCTTTCCTGTCCTTTGGAGATTTTTTGTAATATTGAATAGCCTTCTGTAGGCTGACTCCGTTGTCATCTTGCTGTGTTACGATGTCATTCAGTGTCGTCATGGTCAGCTATCTGCGTTCCACCGTTGAGTCGTTGAATGTATGCCGCTGCGTCAAGGACTTCTGTAGTGGAGTCCAATGTATGCGTCACACTTTTTTGGAGAGTGCTCCTAGGGGTCACGAAAATGTACAGTCAAATCCGGTACTTGCACCAGATTTGAACTTCTTGTACAATCAAAATCCGGCACTTGAACCAGATTTTGATATTTTAGTATGAGTTTATTAAATTTCAACTTCTGGCACTTGAACCTGAAATTATTAACACTGTTGCGATAAAATTAATAACTGAGCTTTATTTGGTTAATTTGAGGTCTTATATACAACATTTGGTAATAGGCACAACCACAAAAGGCAATGGCCAAATATGCTGAGTTGCATAATTGCCCTAATTGCCAACCAGTGCAACGCTCTGGATAAATACAAGGCCAACTTCGGCCAAAGCCCAAATATCAAGAATGCACCTTTGTTGTTGTACCTGTTGCTAACTGTATGCAAAAGAATATAATATATATATATATATATAACGTCCAAAAGTTTTACGTTTTTTGAACTTTTGGATGTTTCTTAACAAACCTATTTGGCTGTGACACATGAAATACATTTCAGAAGTCATTAGTAACCCAACTAGCACATGCAACATATTTCGAAGAAGAACAAATTGACTTGTTGCATACAAGTTGTAATTGCAAATTTATTTGTATAAAATGAATAAATATGATAAAAAATCGTTTTAGCATGATATTTATATATTTATATTTATATTTATCTGCCAGGGTTCCGGGAAAAAATTTTATGAAATAGGGTTTATTTTCCGAGGCGCGTGAAAATTATAAGGGGTAGAATAATATATTTCACAGTAAATCTTTAAGCGTTTTGAAAAAATTTCTTTATACGATCGAGAAACTTTCATTTTAATGTCCCATATATTTATGTTATTGTTGCTTGATGTTATTTTCTAAATTACACAAACTATCCAATGATTTGGAAATGCAAAATATATTTGCAACATATGTTAATGAAAAATATCTTTACACGCTTGTCTTTTTCAATTTCAAGAATTCTTAGCCTTTCATTTTTTCAATTTCTAGCGCTCTCAACTCCAGTTCCCGTTTTTTTAAATCAATGCCAGCCTTGGCTTTTTCTTCCCTCAACTTTATTTTCATTTATCATTGCCACTTCTTTATCATTCCTTTCTTCCCTCAACTTTATTTTCCACTTCTCTATCATTCCTTTCTTTTTCCCATTCGAATTTAATTTTGAACATTGCTGTACGCTCTGCTTGCAAAGCAGCGAGGTGGGAAGACGCTGACCTTTGTAAGGACGCAAAGGCTGGGGTATGAACTCGTCGGATGTCCAGGGCTTGGTTAAACAGATATTTTATTTAACAAATTTCAAAAGAGAGTTACAGATGTTCTATATATATATTACGGCGAACAGCGGCGGTTGGTCGTCGATAGTTATATGGCTTCTCGGAGACTTGGGCGACTTAGTGGGCGTTGACGGGTAATTGATGACTTGACTGCCGGATACGGGCGATGCGATATCGACGAGCGATGCGTGAATATGATCGATGCGCGAAATATGCGTAACTGTAACTGTACTCGTACTCGACGCGAGAAATAGGCGTGGACGAGGCTAATGCGACGCAGGCAAGGCGTGAACGTGGGTGTATCAGAGCATGAACCTTCAGCAAACTTGAATGTTGCCGTGACTTGAATATGGGGGAATCGTAGATCACCGCGGGCAATCGCTTTCTGTGGATACTCGCAGATCAGGAAGCGGGCTACAATCTACCGCTCTCCTAGACTCAAAGTATCGCAAAACTACGATTTCAATGAGGCAGTGTAAGGACACTCGCAGACCAAGTAACGGGTTGCAATCTACTGTTCTCCTTTACTCGACGTGTCGCAAAACTACGACTTGACTTGACGTGGTGGTTCACTCGCAGACCAATAATGATGGAATCGACGTGACGCGCACCCAATGACTTCAACTTAACTTCTCTCAACTGACTTCAATCTTAAATTATCTCGACTGACTTCAGCTTAACTTCTCCCAATGTGGTGTTCACTCGCTCTGTACTCCTCACTGCCTTGCCGCTGCGTCTTATTCAGAATTTAATTTAAAAATCTTTATTTAGACCTGTTAGTACATACTATTTTAGTTGTACGTATTAGCAACGCTAATACGTATGTAACTCATTCATACTACTATATTCAGTTTTACGCATTGGCAATTCTAATGTAATACATAACAGTTATTACTCTTGTACTTAGATTTACTCTATTCAACTATTACTCGATTAAATACTATTATAACGAACGGTCGCATTTTCTTTCACCTCGTAAAATCTCTAACAGGTTATGGGCCCAGGTGCCGCGTGTTTCGTTTAAAAAGTTTTAAATTTTGTTTAAAAATCATTGGTCCATTAAAAGGAGTAATTTTTTGACGCAGATCGAAAAATTAACTAGCGAAAACTATGCAACATGGTCGGTCCAAATAAAAAGTTTGCTAATTACGCTAGATTACTGGGACGTAGTCGAAGACACGTGTCCGGATGAAGGAACGACTGCAGAACAGGCCAAATGGATTTCTGTGGACAAAAAGGCATTGGCGGCTATCACCTTAAGCGTGAAACCTGCCGAATTAATACATATTAAAAAATGTACTTCTGCGAACGAAGCTAGGAATGTATTAAGCAGTTTATATAATGCAGGTGGTCCAGCTAGAAAAGTAAATCTATTTAAAAGAATTGCGCGTTTTAAATTAAAAAATGGCGAAAAATTCGCAGCGCAAATAAATGATTTTTGTACGATTACGGATAATTTGAAGGAAATTGGAGTTGATGTGCCGGAGGATTTGTTGTGTATTTTGTTATTGTGCAGTCTTCCAGACGACATGGATGGGTTCGTGGTTGCAGTTGAAAGTCGCGACATATTGCCGAGTGTAGAGCAATTGAAGGCAAAAATCTTGGAAGAAGAGCAACGTCGTGGTGATAAGTCAGAGGCGAGCAGCGAAAGTGTATTTGCAACCAGAGAGCATAAGGCAAAAAACATCGAAAAAACTCAACGACGAAATTGGATTCCACACGTAAGTGGGCATATGCAGTTGCAAAATGAGAGTGCAAATACGCGTAATGCAAGAAACGTCAAATGTTTTGGTTGTGGAAAGAGAGGGCACATTCGATCGCAGTGCTGGAAGAATGGTAACAGGATAGAACGAAATGAAAGCAGAACATCTCCAGTAGTGCTGAGCTTATGCAGTTTTGAGCATTAAAGAGACAATAATATGTGGATTTTAGACAGTGGCGCTTCATCCCATATGTGTAGTGATGACAAGCTATTTTCTTCGTTAAAACAACATTCGCAAAAGATTACACTAGCTTCGGGAGAAAATGTTTTTTCTGAAGGTATTGGGAATGTACACTTAAAATCAGTTTATACCGACATTACCCTGACCAATGTGCTATATGTTCCAAATTTGCATTCAAATTTCCTCTCAGTTTGCAAGATAATTGGAAATGGCAATACTGTTAAATTTGTCAGAGCGCGAAGCAAATGTCAAATCTAAACAAAACAAAATGATATTCAAAGCTGAGATGAATTCAGGTATTTTCTTTGTTAAATTTAGAAATAAAAGCGAATTTTTAAATTCATTAAGTGAACAAGTCGATGTTTGGCATCGTCGATTCGGACATCTAAATGTTAAAGATCTCTGCAAGATGTCAAAAAGAGACATGGTGCGTAACATCAAAGTTAATATGCCAACTAGTTTCAAATGTACAACGTGCGCTATGTGCAAAATAAATAGAATGCCGTTTACGAATTATTCGAATATATACACCACCGGAATTCTAAATTTAATCCATACAGATTTATGTGGACCGATGCGAGTATGTTCGCAGGGTGGAAAATTGTGTTTCATTAAATTCATTGATGACTATTCCCGCAATATAGAGACGCAGTTTCTTCTACACAAGTCGGAATTTTTTGGAATTCTAAATTTAATCCATACAGATTTATGTGGACCGATGCGAGTATGTTCGCAGGGTGGAAAATTGTATTTCATTAAATTCATTGATGACTATTCCCGCTATATAGAGACGCAGTTTCTTCTACACAAGTCGGAAGCTTTTGTAGCGTTCCAAAACTTTATGGATAGAGCAGAAAAACAGACCGGGTACAAAATAAAGTGTATTCGCAGCGACAATGGTCTCGAGTACGTAAATTCCAAATTCGAAACCTTTTTGAGGCAAAAAGGTATAGTTCACCAAACCACGGTAAGCTATAGACCGCAACAAAATGGCATCGCCGAGAGGGCGAACCGAACGCTCGTCGAGATGGCGAGATGTATGCTAGAGGAGTCAGGTTTTCCTCAGAGTTTATGGGCCGAGGGAATAAACACCGCAGCGTATATTCGAAATCGCTCAACTACCAAAGTGCTGAATGACCAGACACCGTACGAAAGATGGCACGGCAGGAAACCATCGGTAGCACACATGAGAGTTTTTGGTTGTGAAGCAGTTGCGCTTGAAAAAAGACCAGGTCGGTCAAAGTTTCAGCCGAAAGGTATCAAGCTGGCGTTTGTTGGTTACTCTGATCAAACCAAAGGGTACAGGTTGTACAATACACAGCAAAAATCTATTATTGTGGCAAGAGATGTTATATTTTTTGAAGATCAATTTCAGAAAGACCATAAAAATACACAAGATAAATGTAAAGATGATAGCTTTTACGTTGACATAAGTACTAATGAAAGTTGCAGGTACGAATCAGAATTTAATGATGACGCTGATACACAAGTTCGAGTAGAATATGCGACTGAAAACTCATCGGAAGAAGCGGAAGATGTTGTCATAGGAAAGCGCAGGAGAGAGCGAAGTTCGTCGGAGGAATAGATAGATGCAGAAGCTCCACATATACTCGGAAATCGAAAGAGAGGCAGGCCAAAAATATTGAGAACTGGAAGAGTCGAAAGGCCAAGGAAGCAATACATTATGGAAGAGCCGGAAATTTTAAGCTCGATTTATACAAACCCTGTGACTGTTAGTGAAGCTTTGCAGTCCGAAACTGGTCATCATTGGAGAAATGCCATGCGGGCGGAATACGACGCGTTGATGAGAAATCATACCTGGGAGCTGGTTGACTATCCTACTGGAAAGAACGTCATACGATGCAAGTGGGTTTTCGCAACAAAGTTAAATGCTGACGGCGAAATTGAAAAATATAAAGCTCGTTTGGTTGCTCAAGGGTGTTCACAAAGACAAAATGTCGATTATTTTGAGACATATTCACCAGTCGTAAGACATTCCACAATCCGTTTGATGTTGTCGCTTGCCGTGAGGTACAAATTGCTCGTAAATCATCTTGACATTGTAGCAGCATATCTAAATGGAGAGCTGGAAGAGGAGGTATTCATGAGACAGCCGGAAATGTTTGTTAGCAGGGACCAACCAGACAAAATTTGTAAGCTGACGAAATCTTTGTATGGCCTAAAGCAGGCAGGCAGAGAGTGGAATATCGAAATCAACTCAATTTTATCCGGCATTGGTTTTGATAGATGCAAGACAGACAATTGCGTTTATACTATGATCAAAGAAAACGAGATCAACATCATTTCTATATACGTTGATGATATTATCTTGGCGTGTACATCGGATTCAACTATGCGCAGCATCGTTCAATCACTTAGTGCGCACGTGGAAGCAGTTGATCGTGGACCTATAAATTATTATTTGGGTATGGAAATAGAACGAAATGGCCTTCGAGGAGAAATTTCGATTCATCAGAACCGCTACACAACCGAATTATTAAATCGATGGAAGATGTTGGAGTGCAAGGCGGTTTCTACACCTTTCGCAAGCGGTACAATTTTAGAAAAATGCAATGACTAAAACTGTGATGGATTCAACATAAAGGACTATCAATCGTTAATTGGAGGTCTGACATATTTGGCGATTATATCGAGACCAGACATATCACACATAGTATCAAAACTAGCACAATTTCACAGTCATCCACATAAGGAGCATTTTGTTGCAGCTAAACGTGTCCTCAGATATCTTAGAGGAAAACCGAAAGGTATGTTGTCATACAGAAATACTAATGGTTTGCTTTGCTTCACAGACGCTGATTGGGGTTCAGATTCGACTGATCGAAAGTCCTACAGTGGATTTGTTTTATTTTGTGGTGCGGGCCCCATTGCTTGGGAGTCTAAGAAGCAAAATGTCGTCTCACTTAGCTCAATGGAATCTGAATATATCGCTATGTGTCAAGGCTCGAAAGAAGTTTCATTCCATCGCAGCTTATTGAAGGAGATGGGGCTCAGTGAATTCATTCGGAGTGCCACCACAATGATGTGCGACAATCAGGGCGCTCAATTTATGGTGAAGAATCCGATTGCACATAAAAGGAGCAAGCACATCGACATACAATTTCACTATATTCGTGAGAAGTACCTTGCTAACGAGCTCGACATCAAATACATACCATCAGAAGAAAATGTGGCAGATATATTTATGAAATGTTTAACAAAAGATAAACATAACTATTTTTGTCAACTGTTAAAAATAGATTTTGAAACTTAAAAATTTGTTATTGTAAAATCTTTAAAATATTTGATTCAATCATTTTTGATGTTGGAAATTGAGTTCTTACCGCATTAGACTTGAGGCGAATTTGTTAGTACATACTATTTTAGTTGTACGTATTAGCAACGCTAATACGTATGTAACTCATTCATACTACTATATTCAGTTTTACGCATTGGCAATTCTAATGCAATACATAACAGTTATTACTCTTGTACTTAGATTTACTCTATTCTACTATTACTCGATTAAATACTATTATAACGAACGGTCGCATTTTCTTTCACCTCGTAAAATCTCTAACAAGACCATTATAAATTTTTCAAATAGACTTAATATATATTTTTTTTTTTTTAACTACATACAATTTATTTATTGAATCTTCTAAAATAAAAATTATAACTAACAATAACTTTGAACAAAATAATTAGACATTACATATCAGATTTAACATAGTACTAGTTGACCTTATCCACTGATTTGGACAACTTAACGTATATATCAAGGCGATGTAGGCGTTGGCTGGATGTCGGCATCTACAGGATGTCGGCATAGACGAACGGCTGCATCGACGAGGGTGTCCCTGAACTATCTATTCAAAGGCAATAGAATAATTTCGTTTTAGACGTAAGGGTCGGGTGGGTTTTATTAAGGTTCGAGCTAGAATATTAGGGTGCAATTTTAGCTTATCTGCATACTTTGTATTACGTTTCGGTATCTCATCAGATATTTTCGATATTTGTAAATCTCTGTGGATGTGTTCATTTTTTATAAACCATGGCGCTCCAAGTATTTGTCGCAGAATTTTTGACTGCATCTTTTGCAGTTTCTCAACATTTGATGAAGATGCTGTTCCCCAGTGCTCGATCCCATATGACCATATGGGTTTAATTATACTTTTGTATAAAAGGATTTTATATGTGGTGTTGAGTTTTGATTGCTTCGAGAGGAGACAATTTGATTCGAGTTTTTTTAATTTGATTTGTGTAATTTTAGCTTCGATGTGCTTTTTCCATGTGAGTCAGCGATCGAGACGCATACCAAGATATTTGGTTTCAGTACTTTGTGGTATTTCACTATTATTTATTGAAAGCATGGAGCAAGAGTCTTTCCTTAGGGTGAAGGTTATATGTGCGCTCTTAGACTCGTTGACTCTAATTCTCCACTTTGATAGCCAATTCTGTCAAGTGTTCAAATGTTGTTGCACGTGTTGTGATGCCATTTTAGGGTCTGAGGCCCAGCACAATATTGCGGTGTCGTCGGCAAATGTTGCGATGAGGGTCTGATCATAAATGGGCATATCAGCTGTATAGAGTATATACAGGAGGGGTCCGAGGACGCTGCCTTGGGGCAAGAATATCAAATCTACTAGAAACGAAACTTTTATGTTTAACTACAAATTTTCTGTGGGTCAAGTAGTTGTCAAGCAAAACGTGCATGCTTGCGGGTAATAGTTTCTGTAGTTTGGATATCAATCCTCTATGCCATACCTTATCAAAGGCTTGGGTGATATCGAGGAATACTGCTGAGCAGTATTGCTTTTTTTCGAATGTGTTTTTGATCATGTCAATAATGCGATGAACCTGTTCAATTGTGCCGTGCTTTTCTCTAAATTCAAATTGGTGATTGGGTATTTCACCTTTAGCAAGTATTGTGGGTAACATCATTTTTATCAGAATTTTATCAAAAAGATTTGATAGGGTAGAGAGTAAGCTTATTGGGCGATATGAACTCACGTTTGTAGGATCTTTTCCCGGTTTCGGGATCATCGTGATCTGCGACAGCTTCCAGTCAGTTGGGTAGTGACCTATTCTTAATATAGAAATTGCAGATATTGTCAATCCTGTAAGGATCTTGCAAGGATTGACGACTGTTGTTAAAATATTTAATTAATCAGTTATATGTATTGTATAATAATAGGAACATTGGAGAAAAACATTTAAATAAGATAATATTCGCCAGCCGCGTATGTGTCTTCTCGTCGGACACTCGTTGACAACTGGCGAGGCTAGGTCAGGGTTGCTGTCGTCTACTTTTTAAATTTTGGTGTTAGGGTTTCTTACAATCCTTTTATGTACTCATCAAGACAAATACTGGTGGCTTGCAAGTACTCGGTGCCAAATTCCTGTAAAACATAGTGTTTGATTCTGCCCTTAATTAGAATCGCTGATCCACCTCGTGCTTTACCACCTGGGTGTTTAGTGTCATACAACTTGTATCCGGGTATATTAAAAAAGTGTTTTTGGGTCAAATGAGTCTCTGAAATTAGCTTTACATCTATACAGAATGAATTGAGGAATTGATTGAGTTCCAATATATGTTGGCATAAGCCATTCGCGTTCCAGAAGGATATTTTAATCGCATTCATGGCTTATTTTTTAAAAGGGTCTGGATTAGCCGGTTTTGATTGTGTATCATTTCCTGCATCATAGTTTGCATGCCATAAACTGCGACATGTTTTGCATAAACATCTGGAGTGTTTCGGATGCGGTGTGGTTCGGTAATGACCATATTTTTAAGGGTTTTGTAGACTAAACACCCTCTGTGGTTGGCAGTGTGATTTCCATCGCAGTTAATACAATGTCTAATTTGGGCACAATTGGGTCTGGTGAAGGTCACCACAAATAACACAAACACTGGGAAGTGTACAATATTTTTTCGAATGACCAAACTCTTGGCAGTTTTGGCATTGTATTGGGCCTCGACGTTTATGCGGCTCCTCAACACTGACTCTACGGTGTAGTAAATATCGCAAATTGTATATAGGGTGGGTTTCACTTTTTTGCAGGGTCTTAGGGTCAAATTCCAGTTCAATGCGGAAAAGTGGTTGGGGTAATTTTTCCTTGTTTAGAATGTTAGACACAGATCTAACTTGGAATTTTAATGCAATTAATGCCTCTTTTACATCGACACATTCGACAAATGAGTCTACACCCATTAGAACAACCGATAGGCCTTTGCTACTTTTGAGCTGGTATGTGTAATAGCTCTTTTTACACTTATCGAAATGGATAAAATCTTGGATAAAATTAAGAAACTGTATATCATTAATTTTCCTGTAATTTAACTGATTAATAAAACTGGTTATTATTAATTTGCCTGCAATTCAATCTATCTATATATATAAAAGAGACGTGTATGTCTGTCACCAGTAGACGGGAAAACTACAGCACCGATTCTCACCATTATTTTTATATCTGTTCTAGAGGTCGTGAGTCGTGACATAGGATAGGTTTTGACACTCCCACTTTTACCGCCCACAAGTTAGTAAAAACTGCTATATCTTGTGATGGAATTCTCCATCCAAAATACATTACAAAATAAATTTGACAAAAAAAATAATTTTTTTTTTTTAACTGAATTACCCGAGACATTTTTAGTTCAGAAAATAAGTTTTGACTGAGACAAAATTTTCACAATTAAAATAGTTTTTGTGCGGAGCAGTTGATTTATTTTTCTTGCAACAAATTTGAAGAATTTGAATAAAAATTGTGTGTTGTTGGGTCAGATTAATCGCCACACCGCAATCCCAGAACTGCAAATTGATATAAATAAATTGGTAAGGATTGCGAAACTGTAAGGCTGTTTCAATGTTTCTAAAAGTGTGTCCTAATATGTAGATTCGTGCAAGGTGCTCCGGCAATCATATTCTTCACGGAAAGAAGTATTGGAATTGGTTGGAAAACAATCTGCATTGAGGCTATTTCTCGGCAAACCCGCATTGTGCATAGACAAATACGCTGCGCCAAAAGGGCTTTGAACAACGGTTTCTGCAGAATACAATGTGAAGCGCAAATTTGTATTACACGCACAATATACGTCACCGTTTAAAGCGAGTCAGCTTTAGCGGTGCAATTATTTTCCCCAATCGGGGTTTGATTGATCAAAAACTTTTAAAAAACGCATTGTCAACAAATTTTTTTTTGTGGTAGTTTTTTTTTATAGTTAATTTCTTTATTCATTCATACTCATACATTTTCAAATTTTAAAAATCTTTCTTCATTCACTCATTCAATAATTTCATTCATGAAGTATTCAATATGTTAAAACAATTTCAAATTTAACATACATACATATTTTGCGGGAAAATTTTGTAATACACAAAATTTTTGACGTAGCGAAATAATTTTTTTTTGACAAAAATTTTTCTTAACATTTCGACATCTCCTAGCAACAGGCGCCTGTCATCAATGGAGAAATCTGAGTAAGTTGAACTATTTTTTTTTTTTTTGAATTTTTGTTAAAATTATTGTCGCTACTTGAAATATTATAAAATTTATATATATCGACCAATTTTGATACCTGAATTGGTAATTTATGAATTGTGCAAATATTGATTTGGGAACATGTTGAATGCTTCCAATGTTGTTGAATATTGCTTATCTTGCTTTTCTTTTGTTTTTTTTTGTCAATTTAACTTCTTATGAATTTATGGAATTGTTAAAATAATGTTTTTTCGTTACAATTCTTTAGTGTTTGCATTATTTTGTTGAAATTAAAATATATATATAATTAATGGCTAACTAATTTTGGAAAATTATTTAACATGAAAGGTGAAGCAACGGGTTAGGTGACAGTTTTTACTGCGGGCTAACATAATAAAATATGTATAACATGTTAGCATGGTTGGGTGGGTATAGACTGTTAGGGAATAACATCATCCGAATTCCCTTGATATGAGTACAATACAGGATTTCTTATAAACAGTGATGTGTATCAAATTTTTTTTTAATAAATTATCTCTGCAATACGATAATAACATAAATAAACCCGGTCTAGTATTAACATCAACAACTGCATACATTTTTTTTTTGTAACCTGTCTCAAGTTTGTCCAAGAAGTTAATAGACCCATCCCATTTTCCCTGAGCTTGACCGAAGTATAGCTAGGTATGCAGTACCGGCTTCTGGCAAACACTTTACTGAGGTAAAGAGAGTGGTTCGTTACAATCTCAGACGTTTTTGATCACAAGAAAATGAAATTTGCCATGAACATACTATAATATCCCAGGCATAATCTGGGCTGCAAATGGCCGGGAATAGACAATGGGGCGTGGCACCGTCCATACAAGTCAATATTTGAAAATGCTGTAATAGCGCTTTAGAGCCCGACCGATTAATCGGCTTCAGCATCGGCTTCGGCCGTTATCGGCCGAAAATGCACATTCGGCTTCGGTTTTTCCGAAAAATGGCCGAAGTTTTGGCAGAAGCTTTTCAATTTTTTTCCTTTTTTTTGCGACACCGAAAACCAAAACTAATTTTTTACGATACGATTTTCTAGCCCACATCGCATCTAAAGGGTCTTACTGATTTTCTTGAAACTTGATGTAAAATTGTGTAATTGATGGAATTTCCAATGGCACATAAGAGGCCCACAAAACAAAAAATATGATTATAATTTAACTTAGTAATCATCGAATATTGCGTGAATCTCGCCTCAAATTGCGTGGCACGGGGTAACAGCTGCCACAAAGTACATCCTTGGACATTTTCTGGGTTGATTACTGAATTTTAAATATATATTTAGAAGCTTACTACTTGCTCTGATGTCTATGTTAAAAGGAGTCCTGGTAAACTCTATGAAATTTCAAATATAGGGGTAGGAGGCTCACGGAAGGATTCTACCTTTTAGAAATGTAGCCCAAATTGCTGCGCCAACAATTTACATTTAAAGTTCAAAGCTTCACAGGTGGTTTTTACCATCAACTAGAAAATCCTTTGCCCATCACCTGGCGGATTTGGGGAGTTCTTAAAAAATAGCTACTTAGATGGATTTATTCTTTGAAGAATTCTCTACCATTTCTACTAAATTCCCATTATTTAAAGCTTTACTCCAAATTTTTAAAAAATCCAATTTTTCTTACTGTTAGTTTTGACCTAGGAGGCCCAAATTTGTTTGTGAATTCTTTTTTACTTTTATTATTTATTTAAATAAATTTTTAGTTCCTAAAAAAACTAAATGTGTATTTATATACTCGAATTTGAATGAAAATACACAAAAAAACAAGTTTTTAAAGGGTTTTTATTAAAGTATCGGCTTCGGCTTCGGTATAGCCCTTCGGCATCGGCCGAAGTAATGGGCAGCCAATTGATCTTCGGTATCGGCTTCGGCTTCGGCCTGAAAATGCTTATTGGTCGGGCTCTATAGCGCTCCCACACAAAGTTTTTCAACGAAATTTGGCAAATGGCTTCATGGTTTCAACTCTAAGCTAAATGCAACACATCGGCGTAATTGGACAAAGGGGCGTGGCACCGCCCATACAAACCAATATTTCAAATTGCTGCAACTGGCCTCTCATTTAATGTTTCCAACAAAATTTGGCAAATGGTTTCATGGTTTCAACTCTAAGCTAAATGCAACATATCGGCGTAATTGGACAAAGGGGCGTGGCACCGCCCATACAAACCAATATTTCAAATTGCTCTAACTTTCCTCTCATTTAATGTTTTCCAGCAAAATTTGGCAAATGGTTTCATGGTTTCATCTCTAAGCTAAATGCAACATATCGGCGTAATTGGACAAAGGGGCGTGGCCCATACAATTCAATACTTCAAAGTGCCATTATTGGGCTCCACTTGAATATTCTTCAACGGGAAATGGTTCTATGCCTTCAATGCAACATATTGGCGCGGCACTTCACATACAATTCAATATTTTAAAAATGTTACACTTGGGCTGCCGATGAACTTTTTTCAACGGCAGCCACAGCGGGCCGTGGCACTTTTCATACAATTCAATATTTCAAAATGCTACACTTGGGCTCCCAATAAAAATATGGGACAAATGTTTTCATTAATTTATTATGACCTTAAAGGCAAAAAGAACTTTTTTAGGGCCAGCAAAGCGGACCGTGCCCTGCTAGTTGATTTATAAATAAATTAAGAAACGGAATATTATTAGTTTTCCTGCAATTCAATTGATTAATAAACTGATTATTTATATTGTCTGTTTAAGTGAGACTATGGTATGGCATCCAGCATTCCCGCTTATGGGACGCATGTCCTGCCTGACCATCATCCTTTGGTACAACATAATATTTCCATTCCGGAGTATGGTATGGCAACCAGCATTCCAGCTTATGGGACGCATGTCCTGCCTGACCATCATCCTTTGGTACTACTTATTTCTACTCTCTACTCTACTATAAGTTGTAACTCACCTGATTCGGAATTTCGCAAGAGACCGAATCACGGTGTGTACACTTGTCCAATAGTTGTTGAACACATTGTTATTCTATACCAAGCATGTAAGATAAGAAAATGCAATTCAAATGTTCTATCGACTCGCGCATGTAGCATTGCCATATGAACCCTTCGCGGTCAATATAATCGTAAATTGTTATCTCCTAATGTAAGCCTACGGATAACAACACTATGTTTGGTATTCTGTTGCGAGCATAACTGATAACAATTCCACTGTATGAACACAAGAAGACCAACGCTATAGAGTATTTTTATCTCTGGTTTTCTTGTGCTCAGCATAGTTTGTAAGTATTTTTGTAGTCTGTAGTGTAACGTTTTTGTATAAATATCGCCGTTGGGCAATAATAAAATTAGAACTGAAAATACTATGAAACTGGTCGGTATTTGCTTTCTCATCATTGATCCTTCGATTCCATGTTTTCTTTGAGTTTTCCCCCACCCGTGGTAAGAGACTAAGAGAAATTTCGAAGCAGTGACACTATTGAAATTAGTTCACTAAGACGCTAATTCTTGCGTAAGGCGTAAACCACGGCCATACAGTGGCTTTAACATCGGTACAGTGAAAAAAAATATAAATATATCAACATAAAAAATTGTCTGCAACAACTACAAAAATGAACAAAATTTTTGAAAGTCAAAAAAAATTGGGCGATGCTCTTAGGAACAAAGCCCAACACAAACGGGCTCGCAAGGTTACGATTGACCGCCTGGACAAATTGTGGAATGATTTTGAAACTAACCACACAAAGCTGCTCGCATTAGGAATAACGAAAGGTAGTTTTTTCGAGCTGGACTATTACTCCAGTATAGATCGAGTTGTGATGGAAGCTAAAAAATTGCTGTCGGACAACACTGAGGAAGTAATGCAGTCAGAGGAGGACAATCGCGAGGGCGATTCAGCAGCAAGTTCAAAGGACAATCGCTGAGGCGGTTAGGCCGTTTTCACAAACAACAGTCGCGAAGGAGAGTCAAATACGGCTGATGTAAGGAGATTTCATTGGAAAATGGAAGATCTAGAGGAATTCAGCACAGAGACGGGAGATGAACTGCAGCAGATGTCGAATCATGCCATCTTAAATGCAGAGCAGTCACTGAATGAGTTATTCGAAGGAGTAACGGCAGCATTCAGGGAAATATCATTAAATGATGAAGTCGAAATCCTGTACCATGATATACAGAAAAAAATTAGACGCTGCAGGAAGGAGTTAGCAAATGTATTTTGCGAAGACAGACATAAGGAGAAAACAGCTTCGTTCAAATTAGAAGACATAAAGATAGCAACGTTTTTTGGTAACATCAGCGAATGGCCGTACTTTTACGACTTGTTCCAAAATCTAGTGCATTCGCGCACTGAATTCTCGAATGCAGAGAAAATGTATAGACTGAAGGTCAACATCAAAGAAGAAGCCGGACGTGTGATTCAGCATCTACGAGTTACAGATGCTAACTACGAAGCAGCTTGGGCAATGTTACAGCTGCGGTATGAAAATAGGAGATTGCTTTTTACAAATCAAGTGGATCGCATATTGATCAACCATCGGCCAATAGCTCAAGTTCTGCAAGCTTGAAGCAGCTGTTGGATACAACAAACGAGTGCATATATGCACTAAAAGCTATGAACATCAAAATGGATCATGCGGAGCCTTTCATAGCACGCATAATTGTAAGGAAGCTGAACAAGGATGGTCTTTGATTATACGAGCAAGACGTAAAGAAAACCAAGGAAATCCAGAGTTTACCGAGTGTTTTGGAATTTTTAGAACACCAATTTCAAGCACTTGAAGCGGTGTCAGGAAAGAAGACAGTCTAAAATAATACCAACAAAAAATTTTCGCAGCGATCTGCCAACACGACTACATATTATTCAGCGAAGTCTGTATGCGCATATTGTAAAAATTCTGGACATACAATTCAGAGTTGCCGCAAGTTCCAAACTTTGGACATTAAGGAGCTCCGATCATTTGTAGTCAAATCTAAGATGTGTTTTAACTGCCTGAATCATCACCCTGATACCAAGTGTCAAAGAAGTAACTATAAATGCTTCAAATGTGGCAAAGATCACAATATTCTCCTTCATTATGATGACCAAAGACGATAAGTAGGCAGAATATTTGACGTTAAGAGCCTTGATAGATCAAGGTTCACAAAAAACTACAGTGTCTGAAGAAGCTGCACAGATACTAGCAGTACCTCGAGTGAAGGCACGGACAGAGCTTCATGGACTAGGCAACACACTCGTCGGGGTATCAAAATCAAAAATTATCTTGGAAATAAAACCAAGATTTTTAAGCAGCGAACAAATTACAACAGAAGCGCTAGTTTTGCCGAAGCTAGCTAGTGCTCATCCAGATGAAACGTTCAAATATGACGTAACCAAATGGATTGAGAAATTCTGGGAATTAGAAGAAGTTCACGACGATGGCATTCCAACCGAAGACGATATATGCTTAGAGAAGTATAAAAGTACAACAAAAAGGAGCGACGATGGACGCTTCATTGTAAAACTTCCCTTCAAGGATGACATGGAATTGGGACATTCTAGGAAACAAGCCATGGCTAGATTTTTAAACTTGGAGAAGAAATTGGCGAAGAATGTCAATTTGCAACATGAATATATAAAATTCATGAGCGAATATTTACAACTTGGCCATATCAAACCGACAGAAAAAGACAGTATTGCAAAATATTATTTGCCACACGAGCTGCTTGCTCGTATAACTGCAAGCAGCTCGACTACAAAGCTACGCGTGGTATTTGATGCCTCAGCAAAAACACCAGATGGCCGCAGTCTCAATGATGTTATGATGGTCGGACCCCGGCTACAAAGAGACTTTTTTTATATAGTGTTAAAATGGCGATTGTGGAAAAATATCAAATTCTTACGGACTTGGATTCGTCCGACTGTCAACATCATATGAAGAACTACATTATGCAAATAAACGAGGAGGAGGCTGTGGAAACTTTGGGGTTGTAGTGGGACCCGAATAATGTCGAGTTTTGGTTCAACATAAATTCCCCAAATCAAACAACCGTTACTAAAAGAATAGCTTTGTCCGTGCTTACAAAAATATTTGATCCATTGGGTTGGCTGACACCAGTAACAGTAGTTGCTAAATTATTCATTAAAAAATTCTGGCTGCTGAACAACGATTGGGACGAACCACTGGAAGAAAATCTGATGAAAGAATGGAACGAATTTACTAAACATCTACACGGAGAGAAATGTTGGCTCATGATTTACGATTATGGAATCCATAAAATTATTGTTACTTAATTACTAACTATAATCATTAATTGTGAATATTAGTCACAAATTATGCAAATTCGTACATAAACTATGCATATGGATTGTGAATACATTATGATAAGGGTTTATGAATTTCGTGATTTATTTTATTATTCTTGAAGAATAATTGATGATTTACTAGGACATGAAACTGCACGTGTTATCATGAATTATGAGTAACTGAGTTCATTGTCATGAATTGCTGAGCAATATACAATACATTTAGACGCTTTTACAATAATGCCAGGGTAGCCGAATCGGTTAGGCGTCCGGACTGGAGAGGATGATGTCGGTTCGAATTCCGGGAAAACTGAATTTGTGAAAAAGTTATTACAAATTATTCTAAGCAAGTTGGCAAATAAAAAAGTAAAATTAAATAAATAATTAAGTAAAAAATTAGCAACTAAAAAAAATTTTAATTTATTTAATTGTAAATATGTGCTCAAATTATTATTACGAATGATTCATTTATTCTCACTTAAGCCTAAAATTATGAATTTTTAATCATAATTTATGATTTTTGTTTGCACAATTTATTCCATCTGGTCATTGATTATGTCAAAAGGGAAAATAACAATTCATGTTTAAGTAAAACAAATCAAGCAAACAAAAATCACAAACTATGATTTTCACTTTTAACAGTTCTTATGATTAAGAATTCTTGATTATTGACTTCTAATTAATGGATCAATATCGTGACTAATTTTTACTTAATTGATTCCTATAAGGCATGATTTCAGCCAGCATTTCCCTCCGTGTACCGGCCATAGGATCTCTCAGAATTTCGAGGTGGCTGCGATCAATGATCGGAAAGGAGATTGAATTGCATGGATTCGCTGATGCATCTGAAAAAGCTTACGCTGCCGTTGTATATGCAAAAGTGGGATCTTCAGTATCTCTCGTTTCTGGAAGAAACAAAGTAAATCCCATAAAGAATAAGAAAACTTTACCGAAGCTAGAACTTTGTGCAGCTCACCTGTTGGCGAAATTAATGAGTAAAGTTTGCCAAATAATAAACCGTCAGGCCAAGCTATATGCTTGGAGTGATGCAACTATTACATTGGCGTGGACCAAGAACAATAATAATAAAGACAAGTTCATTAGAACTAGAGTTTCCAAAATAAGGATGCTTACGTCAAATATGAAATGGGGTCATGTCAGTACCAAATAAAATCCAGCAGATGTCGCATCAAGAGGTATATCCCCAAACAAATTAGAAACTCATCAGTTTGGTGGAACGGACCAGTTTGGCTCAAGAAATCAGAAATGCAATGACCGCAAGCTCAAGAAAAAATTTTAGTTGCAACTACCACTTCACCGAAACAAAATGAAGACATTTTAAGTAGTTTATTGGAGAGATGTTCTTCAATTAACAGGTATGAAAGAATAGTTAGCTATGTTCTGCGGTTCATTAACATATTGAAGAAGAATAAACCTGTTGCAGCCTACTTGTCTTCGTGTGAAATCAGGAAAGCTCAAGAAGTAATAATTATACATCAACCAAACCTGGATTTTAGTGCCGAAATGCGATGCATCAAGATGAACAAGGAACTAGATAGCAAAAGTATGATTTTGAGCCTTAATCCAATTATGGATGAAAAGGGAATACTACAAAAGTCGTGTATCTATATCACATCCATTTACTCATACGGGTGTGGACAATGCAGGACCTATTTCGATGCGATGTTCCAGAGGACGAGGTCAAAAATCATATAAAGGATACATTGCAGTTTTTGTATGCATGGCTATTCAAAGGCTATTCATCTCGAAGCAGTTAGTGATTTAACAACCGAATCATTTTTGGCAGCACTAAGACGATTTTTCGCCAGAAGAGGAAAAGTTGCCACATATATTCAGACAATGGGACTAATTTTATTGGAGCAAATAGAAAAATGGACTCAGAGTATATGGCAGCAATAAAAAATAATTCCACTGTTGCACCAATACTGGAATCGGAGAAAATTCAATGGCATTTTATTGCACCGGCAGTCCCCCATTTTGGAGGAATTTGGGAAGCTGGTGTCAAATCAATGAAGCATCATCTGAAGCGGATCATTGGAGAAAGCAAATTGACCTTTGAAGAAATGAGCACACTCCTCTCCCAAATTGAGGCAGTATTGAATTCAAGACCACTGAACGCAATCGGCAACAGCATAGATGAAATAGATGTTTCAACTCCAGGTAATTTTTTGATTGGACAACCGCTACTGGATTATCCCGAACCTGTAGACGATTCCACCTGTTCAGAGAACTAGGTGGAAACTTATTCAAAAGATGAAAAGAGATTTTTGGAACCGTTGGAAAGACGAATATCTTACATCACTTCAACAGCGCAACAAGTGGAAGACTGCACACAAAAATCTACGCGAAGGTCAACTAGTGCTGATTAAGGATGAAAATACACATCCCTTAAAATAGCCAATGGGAAGGATATCAGATCTGCACCCTGGAGCGGATAACAGAGTTAGAGAAGTGACCATAAAAGTTCAAAATGGTACTCTTAAACGTCCAATACATAAAGTTTGTCCTTTAGAAACCGAAGAAGAAAACGAAAGAGAAGAAGCATCAACAAAAGCGAAAGTATTTTTGACAAGTAATACTATTGGTAGTAGTATTACTTGGCCAGGCGTACAAATAAAAAAAATTCTGTACAAAGTCAAACTTTCGGATCGTTTATCATTCTCGTTCTACTAATGATTATGCGAGCAGGCGCAGCATCAACTAGCTTTACAATGCCAGAAGGTGAAGCAGTTGGATTAAAAGATAATACTGGAATTTATCTTGATTACATGGGAAAGCTAGATGTAACAGCTTCGACATGGGATCTGCTCATTTACTACGATTTAAGTTCCTACTTAGAGGAAATGCATAACATTCAACAATATGTAAACAGACTAAAACAGCAGTGTCAAATTTTAACCTATTATGAAGAAGCCAGTAAGATGATGACAGCATCGATGGAGAAACGATACTTATATCAAACAACGAATTAATAGTCAAAGATAAAAGAAAGCGGAGCACCATTTGAATTCGTGGGATCGATTTATCATATTCTATTCGGTATGATGGACTCAGATGATAGAAGTGATATGGAGGATGAAATGACCAAGATCTTTGAAAATCAGCAAGATATAACGAGCTTAATGAAGAAACAAACATCTGTAATAGACTCGACAGTTAATCTTCTAAAAAAGACAACAGATGAGGTCAAAAGTCACTTTCAAAAGATGAACGAGCAATTAAATCTATTTTACTCTGAGCTGACAAGAAGCCAAAATGCAGAACGTACGATGCTAACATTTCAAGTGATGACGACGCAACTAGTAACGATTATTGACGGATGTGAACGTATTCAATCGTCAATAATAAATCTACTTATTGACATCGATGACGGGCGAGTAAATCCAACACTAATAAGGCCTTCGCAACTAAAACGAGAAATATCGCTCATTAAGGATAGGTTGCCTCCTAAGTGGATGTTTCCTAGAAAAGATCAGGGCAACGTGCTGAAAGATGCCTACAAGTTAATGTCGGCTAAAGGATTGGTTGTTGGATCCCGTTTGATAACAAAGGCGGAGATTCCATTAATACAAAGTGAATCTTCCGATATCTATCGAATAATTCCACTACCAACTCTACATAAAGGCACGGTAATAATGGCAACTACCAATGCAGAGTTTATAATATACAATTTTGTCATGGATTCATATATATTACTCACGCAACCACAGCTAAATATGTGTCAAAAGACTCTGGAAAACCACTTCCTTTGCCAGGCGAATTGGCCAACAAGGCCAGCCACTGATAACTCATGTGAGGTTTCCGCTTTGAAACAATCTGACACAGAAGAATGCCAATTCGAGCAAGTTATCAAGCGAAGTTTTTGGACAAAGCTATCATAAGGAAACACATGGCTTTACAAAATCTTCGATAAAGCGGTCATCAGCTTAGAATGCGGCAATAGAAAAACAAGTTGATGGAATTACCATTGCAAGGTGTGCTAACATTGCAGCAAGGATGTACTGCTCGCTATAACGATATAACTCTTTCTGCATCGTCAACCATTCAATCCCTGGACAACCTCTCAACAAGTGTATCATCCTGGACTAAAGATATTGAATCCATTGCCGACGACAAAGTAAAACCGTTCTACTCCACGCTGGTAAACAACACAAAGGATATCGAGAACATGAGGGAGCAAATCAACATCCTAAGGAGGGAAAATGTTCAGTTTTCATCACAGTGTGACCGCTAACACTTCGTTAATTTTATTTAGTATTTCAATGTTAGCTATTTTAGGGTATTTTTTAAGATCAAAATGTAACACAAGAAAGAAAGTTGTAATTGATTTTTCCGCACCGGTGGGCTAACACGCCGGCCGCCAGAATGTCCAATAGTTATTGAACACATTGTTATTCTATACCAAGCATGTAAGATAAGAAAATGCAATTCAAATGTTCTTATCGACTCGCGCATGTAGCATTGCCATATGAACCCTTCGCGGTCAATATAATCGTAAAGTGTTATCTCCTAATGTAATCCTACGGATACCAACACTATGTTTGGTATTCTGTTGCGAGCATAACTGATAACAATTCCTCTGTATGAACACAAGAAGACCAACGCTATAGCGTTGGTGTATGCCACGCCGATTCAAAATTAAAATTTACTACTTAGATTTCTTTAGGCGTTAATGATTTCAAATGTGAAACTCCAAGGGTCTAAGTGACATACAAATTAAGCGGATAATAAGTATAACACAAAATTTTAGACCCTAGGTGTTCCGATCCCTCCTCAAGAAATTGAAAAAAAATTAAATTTATATATATATAGTTTTCGATAAAGTCATACAAAATTGTTTTTATTATTTCGGTTAAAAAGGTGGTAGGTCTCATACTAATTTTTGTTTTAATCCTAGCATTTAAGAATTTTGGTAACTTTTTGAACCTGGGTGGCCATTTCACCACTGCTCGCCCTTATTAAATACTACACAGAAAAAAAACGTCGCTAAAAATTAACCAAAAAAAAATGTTAATGCGGCCATTCCATTTTAAATCGGTCATAAAAAGGGGAATTCCGGACTTTAGGTCTCCAATTTTGCTGAAATTTTGTCAGTTAGTTCGGCTCGTCAATTTAAGATACTAACTTGAACCGTTTTGCAAAAAAACACTTCTTAACGGATTTATAGTAATTTGAATTTTAAGAAATTTTGGCGAAAATTTAAGTAGTAAACAGAGAAAAATACCCATAACTTTGTCAAATCTCAACAAATTTGAAATTGTTTGATATCGTTAGAAAGGTAATAAATTGTACTTGTCAAAAACGAATTTTATTCACAATACAGCAGTAAAAAACATTAAATTTAGGTTTTACAAAAATTTCCATAACTTCTGTGTCCATCAAGTGTCCATCCAAAATCCGCCCATTTTTAAAAGGTAATTGATTGTCCTTTCTTGCAAAAAAAAAATCATTAAAAAATATGGAGTGTTTTTTGTTATAAATCGAGTCAAAGTGTTCACAATACAGCAGTAAAAAACATTAAATTTAGGTTTTACAAAAATTTCCATAACTTCTGCGTCCATCAAGTGTCCATCCAAAGTCCGCCCATTTTTTAAAAGTAATTCCAAAACGGTTCAAATTAGTATCTTAAATTGACGAGCCGAACTAACTTTTTTTTTTTTTTTTTTTTATAATGTACATTTATTCATTTGAATCACCCAATATTAACTTAGGTCTAACAATGATTATTCAATAATTCTACTTAATTCTAAAAAAAAAAGAAAAATTCGGCTTAAACTATGCTATGAGATGTAAAAATTGCCCTACATCCATTGATTTAGGCAATGTGGAGTTAGCATATCTAATATATGAGATATATATTAGCTTCGTTTAAGACGTGAGGTATTCAGAGGTCTCAGTAAATTTCTAGCTAGAATGTTTGGATGAAACATAAGCTTCTGCTTGTACTTCGAGGTAAGTTTCGGAATTTCGTCTTTTACTGCAGGGATATTCAAATCATTGTGGATGTTTGCATTTCTTATAAACCAAGGGGCTCTGGTAATTTGTCGCAGGATTTTAGATTGGACTCTCTGGAGTTTTTCCACATTAGAGGGAGAGGCTGTACCCCAGAGTTCAATTCCATATGTCCATATGGAACTAACTGACAAAATTTCAGCAAAATTGGAGACCCAAAGTTATTGTAAGTTCTCTTACCTCAATTGTTAGACAAATGTGAATTATTGAAAAAATTTACAACTTAACCGAGAAAAAAACGGTGCAATAAATTTACCATCTCTCATCGGTTAAACGTATCGACATTGGAGGGTTGGAGCGTTTTTAACCCTCTTTTTCGGTTAAATCTACCGACTTTTTTTTTGTGGGTACTATTTTAGGTTTAAAGGTATTAACTTATTATTTATGAATTCATGGTACTTACACAGAGGGAAGAAAATCAGAACGGCATGGTTATGATTTGAAACGGCTATCGTTACGAAAAATTCAAAACCGCACAGTTCTAAAACACAACTGAAACAGTTTCACTTTTTGAAGATTGTATGAGTTACTGGAGCGTTGATTGTTTTTTTTTATATATTTGTGCAAAAAAAACCGATCTGCATTTGCCGATTTTAATTTTGAGGTACTGAACGTCGATTTCAAGAAATCTAGAATAAGCGCAGCAAAACAAACCCCGGACCCTCAAAAAAAAAGAATACAAAAAGTAATGTGTTGAAAAGGAAACAAAAAATAAATTGCTCCGACTGAGATTCGAACCCACTATCCCAAAAAATAAAACTGATTCGGTTATATTTCAGAACTGAAACCGTTTCAAATCCTAACCAAGCAGTTTCATAGTATATGTATGCAGTTAAAACATTGCAAAATACACACAGCGGTAGGCAAGCGTGCTAAGGGGAGCGTTTATGTATCCGAATGGCCAGGGTTCAAATCTTAGTAAGTAAACAAAAATTTAAACCATTTCTTTATTTCGTAAATTAAATATAAAATAAAATATCAATAAATAATGTTGTTTAAAAAAATAATTTAGAGTAAAAATATACAAAATTTAATTAAGTTTGAAATTAACATTTTTTTTATGTAATTCTAAAAATATGCATTTCCAATAACCTTTTTTTGTATTTTTAATTCATGAAATCATAAACATTTCAGTCGCAAAACAAAAATTTTCAGTCTTGAAACAACAACATTTGCGTCTCAATTCATCAATGTGCCGTTTCAATTCATTAATGGGCAGTTTCAAAAAAATTGAAACGTTTTGTTGTCAAAATCAGAACATTAAGTTTGGCTGGAAATTGACAACGGTTCGGAACGTTTTGACAACGTTTCGTTTTGATTTTTTTCTCAGTGTATGAATGTAAACAATGGAATGAATGAAATGAATGAATAGAAAATATGTATAAAATAAATGAGATATTTGGTATTTCTGGCATCGATTGATGCTGCCTAGACTGGCCGGTATTTTAACTTTTTCTCTCCGATTTGAAACCGCCGGGCGGAATATGTTTCCTTTTGGTCTAAAAACGTCCCAAAAAAATCCGATCGGATATCATTTAGGGTTGGCGCCCAAGGCTAAAAGGTGCCAAAAACAGGCCAAAACGGGCTAACATTTGTATAGGCCAAAAAAATCGTTTTAGATCCAGAAAAATACATGAAAAAAACTATTTTGGTCCATTTTTGGCGGACGACCCTCCGAAGGGGTCATAATCCCCCTTTTTTGGTGCATGTAAAACGCAGCTCCTACTGCAGAAACGGTACAAAAAAAAAATTAAAGAAAATACGTTTACGGAATCACAAATATACTGGAAAAAACCAAAATTATAAATTTTTGGATTTTTCAGCAAAGTTGTTTGCTTTTTTAGTAGCAGTTGAGGTACTTTGCGATTCATTTGAGTCATCTGCAGCCAGCACGGCGAAGTTACTTCATTGCTTTGGCTACCACTAGGAAAATTGATCTAAACGTCAGCAGATATTTCCACAACTGATCTTTCAGTAACCTCAGTCATCGGCTCATAAAGAAAAGGAGACTCTGGTTCATATAAAATTGATTCGTCCATTGCCGTCAAGTCGCCAGTATTAATTAGTTCATATGCGCTCTGATCACATCTTTTTGAGCCGAAGATTTCGTTTAGCTGATGGTAATATGGGCACATTTGAAAAAATTTCCTACAAGTAAAAGATATAATTACATACATATGTATAATCCGAATAAATTTTTCATGAACATTTGCTTACCATCAACACTAGAAGTTCCCGCATCGGCATCAAGTAGCCCAGCACCTGTTCACTGTTGTCAATCGCTCGCCTTTTTAAAAGTTGACTTCAAATGCCTCACTTTCCATCTTATTAGATCCCATGAGGCTTGTACCTAGGGTTACCAGATTCTCTTGAGTTAAAAAGAGTACAGAGTTGCAGGGGGTTCCAAACTCCTCGGTTTTAGATCACATAATTTTTAAAAGACAAAAAAATTTTAAAAAAAATTTCAAGTTTAAAAATTCAACCTTTGGTAAAATTTTGAATAAAATAATTTTTTATTAAAAAATTTAAAAAAAAACTGTTTTTAGTATTTATTTAAGTAACACAATACAATGATTAAAGCACAACATTTTTTTTGTAATCTTAAATACAAAAAAATTTTATTTTAAATTTTGTAAAACTTACTGAGTACTCACGCCGATTCAAAATTAAAATTTACTACTTAGATTTCTTTAGGCGTTAATGATTTCAAATTTGACACTCCAAGGGTCTAAGTGACATACAAATTAAGCGGATAATAAGTATAACACAAAATTTTAGACCCTAGGTGCTAATGTTCCGATCCCTCCTCAAGAAATTGAAAAAAATTAGATTTATATATATAGTTTTCGATAAAGTCATACAAAATTGTTTTTATTATTTTGGTTAAAAAGGTGGTAGGTCTCATACTAATTTTTGTTTTAATCCTAGCATTTAAGAATTTTGGTAACTTTTTGAATGCAATGTGACGAAAGATGCTTCAAACTAACAAACCTAAAATTTGAAGGGTTTTTTATTTTAATTCTGACGAATAATAAAAATGGATTACCCTTCTGAGCCGATGCATTCAGCTGTTATAGTCCCAGAAATAAGAAAAAGAGTACTTAATAGTACTTTCGGGAAAAAAGTGGGAGTAAAAAAGAGGAGGACCTAAAAAAAGGGTACTGTACTCTTTAAAAGAGTACGTCTGGTAACCTTACTTGTACCCCAGTTTCTGCAATCAGTTTTTTATAAAAGATTTGTGCTGTTGGTGCCTATGAAAAATCAAATAAATTGTACATACAAAGGAAATTTGTTTTGTGGAAAATCTGTCCCAACTGCCGCAACAGGTTTAAGAACTAGAAGCATTTGGGTCCACTCATGGACAACAATGGCCGGCATACCATTTCGAACAAGAACAACCCGAGCTCATTGCTTTTGATACAAATAACAAGAAACGGCTGCCGTAAAAGTAGACCGACAAATTATACTATTGTTACTTACCTCAAACTGCGGAGCTTCTTGCAAATGATTTAAAATCATTTTTGTCTCCTTCTCCGTCCATCTTTTCTTGGGGTTTTCTCTTTTCATTTTCTTTTTCTATTGCCATGTAGCATAGAATTTTAACTTAGATGGCAGCTCTGAAAAACAGTGTTGCATTTGCATAGCATATCGATACCTTAAAGCGCAACCATCCTATGTCCGTTTTCATGAAAATCGAGTTTTTGGCATTTTTGGATTCCTGAGAAGAAGCTGCATCGAATAGGCTATTGTGGTTTGTGAAAATCTGCCCGGAAGTGGTTAAAAAACAAGAAAATAAGAAAAGGTTATTGTATTAGATTTTTGACACATGAAAATTCCTTCATTTTTATTTTCAAACTGTGAAATTTGATTGTTTGATATAAAAATACACCAGCTCCATCTAGTGTTTCAAGCAATAAATTATTTTTGGTTTGTGTTTTTGATAAATAAACAAATTCAATTTCAAAGAACGCAGTTATACTATGTCCCGAAAATTGTATTGGACATAGTATAGTTGGGCCTCTTAGAACTCAAAATAATGAAATTTTGTATGAAAACAAATTTGAATGTTACAGAAGAATTCCATTTAATTTAAAACCATGACGAGTTTTCACTCAAACTTTTTTTCAACACTCCAAAGATGGATTAAGCTAGATAAGAAAAATATTGGACCCAGAAAACAGAACTGCAATAATAACGAAAAATTAATTTCAAAACTTGTTTTTCGTTTTCTACAGTTTGGGAAAAATGGACATAGGATGGTTACGCGTTAAGCTATCGATATGAAAGCTATACGTTTTCTGTGTTGCAAACTTGCTCGAGTGTAGGAAATGCAAACCTGTATATTTTGTTGTTGTGAGGACAAAGTTTGCAACAAATATTTGCATTTCCACCTCTACAAGACCATTTGCACCAACTCGTGAATTGCCATTATATTTGGTATTCTGTTGCGATAACAATTCCACTGTTTGTACACAAGAAGTCCAACGCTATAGCGTATTTTTATACCCTGCACACTAGTGTCCAAGGGTATATTGTTTTTGTCACACCGTTTGTAACGCCCATAAGGAGGTGTGTCCGGTATGGAAAAGTATATATATTCTTAATCAGCATCACCTCCTGAGTCTATTAGTCCATGTCCGTATGTCCGGCTGTCCGTCTGTCTATCATTTCGCACGATAACTATCGGAGCTTTTGAGCTATCGACCCCAAATTGGGATTCCTCTTGTTTTGGCGAATGATTGGACGGTATTGAAAATGGGCAACATCGGATAAGAGCCACGCCTACCTCCCATACAAAATGGCCGCCAATTTTATATTATTTTCGTTTATCTTGAGAAATACTTAGCCGATCGCCTCCAAATTTTGGGATTCCTCTTATTTTGGCGAATGATTGGACGGTATTGAAAATGGGCAACATCGGATAAGAGCCACGCCTACCTCCCATACAAAATGGCCGCATATTTTATATTATTTTCATTTATCTTGAGAAATACTTAACCGATTTGGATGCGGTTTTCTGCATTGGGTTAGAAATGAGGTCGGGAACGAAATGGGAATAAAACCGGAACGAAATGGAATTGGAACAAAATTTTTAAATGGATCAGGAAACTTAAATTATTGATAAATATTGGAAAATTTTCGATAAAAAATCGAAAAACTATCAATAAAAAATCGAAAAATTATCGAAAAATTGTCAATGTTGTAAAATTATCGATCAAAAAATCAAAAAATATCGTAAAAAATCGAAAAATTAAAAAATTGTCGATAAATTATCGAAAAATTATTGATAAAAAATCGATAAATTATCGAAAACTTTTCTATAGTAAATCAATAAAAATCGAAAAATTATCGATAATAAATCGATAAAAATCGAAAAATTATCGATAAAATATCGAAAAATTATGAATAAAATATCGAAAAACTATCAATGAAATACCGATTTTCGATAAAATTACTAACATATGGTCTCAGAATGTATCGTACTGGCATGTGCAGGGTATTATAGCTTCGGTCAGACCGAAGATAATTCTCTTACTAGTTATCTCTGGTTTTCTTGTGCTGAGAATAGATTATAAATATATTTGTAGTTTTTAGTGTAACGGATTGGTATAAAAATCGCCGTTGGGCAATAATAAAATTAAAATTGAATTTACACCCAAATTGAAGAGTTTGGTTTTCTTTTCTCGTGCTGTCCAGTTAGTTTTGGACACTTTGTAATGCACACTTAAAAGGGGTTTGTATCTCTTACAACGTTACTATTTAAACAATCGAAATTTTATTTATTCAATGAAAGTAGCTGTTGTTATTGCTACGGCTTTGCAACCATCAAATTTTCCTTTCTGTTAATTTTGGGCATAATCGGGCCGAAATTTTTGTTGTGTCAATTTCGTATAATCTTGTAAGAATTTTCGAAAACACAGTCCCATCCGAAGTTATCAAAGCATGCTTCATTAAAATATTCCTCACAGATTTAATAAGGTGAGGAGTGTCGAATATTCCATCAATATTTTTTGTATGGCTGGTTAAGTATGGTGACGTTTCTTGCACACCACTTTTTAAGAAAGCTGTCCTTTTATTGGATCCCTGGTCCCTGGATGACTGCTCTTACATTTAAATTAGTTTTAGTTAACTCTTGCATTTTTGTGGCTAAAATTCCTTTTGACGACGCTAAATAGTTTAAAACGAATTTCCAATTCAAAAACAAGCCCCTAACGATGAAAACACAAACTTGCTTTGAAAGTTCAATGGTTGCTTTTGAACAGTCATCCAAAAAACCTACGACTACATCTGCATGAGAATCATATATCAATAATTTTCTGATTGTCATTTCATCAATTAATTACAGCATCTTCACTATTGGAATCCAGCAAGTGTTTGATTGGTGCCCATCTCAATGAAGATTATTTCGACGGAAGATTAAATTTTAGATCATTTCGCATAAATTCATATGGCAGCTGAATAAAAATTATTGCTTTGTGCTATTATTTTTTCATCTTCTAGCCATGTTTTCTTTTTTTAGGAACATTTTACAAAATGTATTTTAATTGCTTGACAATTAAGGGCTTTTGTCCATGATTTCAAATGTATCGCTACTGCTCTTGGTTTTATTTTATATTTTTAATTTTTATATTTTTTTCATTTCGCGACAAAATTTTCACGTGGTTTATTTGTTTCAACGTCTTTTTGCTTTCTTGTTTCGCTTTTAAGAGTTTAGCAGTATCGAAATACTTTTTACGGTAGCAATTTTCATTCTGTTCCATGTTAAGACAGTTGCCACAAAATTCAGTATTCGGACAGTTTTCAGAATTGCTGCAAATATTTTCACCAGAGGTTTTTCCGAATCGGTGCAAATATTTTCACCAGAAGTACGAGTAGAATGCCATGATTTGTTCATCCTTTGTCCCTTAAAAAGCAATATCGATATTTTCGTTTTCAGTTCCTATTTCAAATGATTCTGACTGCGTAATAGGAGCGATTTCGCAAGGAATATAATTTGTGTCGATATCATTTATTGCGACAGATGTTCTTTTAGATATTTGTCTTATGCTTTTATTTAAAAGCAATACCAATTAATATACAGTGAAGGAGGTTTTTTTTTTAAATACGGTAACTGATCCCAAAACCTAACTTTACGAATCCGTCAAGCCCAAAATCGTGGAAATGTGCGTGTGCACAAGGACGGCATCCTTTTTATATACAGATGGTCCAAAAGGTAAGAATCAATTGGAGACCCAAAAATATGAAGAAAATGTTATGTGCACTTATAGCACTTAAAAATCAGGCAACTTTTTAATTGATACAAATTTTTGTTTTCAAATTTTTGTGAATAACTTCTCAACCATACATAAAAGATAGAAAAGCATTCCTGGGCATATTGGAAAGGAAATAAAATTTCCTTTATAACTGCGTATAGTTCTAATTTACATTTACGTTTCCAAGTGCACTATTGTGTTTAAAAATGTAATTTCCTCTATTTTAGAAACTAAAGTTTGACTTATTTTCTCGTAATACCATCTTACTAATATAAGTTTCTTGTCAAATAGAATTATTGCTTGATTTTGATACCATGGTTTGCTATAATATGACTCAAAGGGATTTTTTAAAAAAAGAAAACGCTTTTTAAAAATATTTTTACCAAAAATGTATGAAATTGTTGTTAAATTCAGACCAATTAGTAAATATTATTTACATACAGTAACGGCAAGTAGATTATACTTTTCGTCCTTTTTTCCTGGATGCAAAAATTTGCGCTATTCAAAACCAAACCACTTTGCAAAAGTAATTTTTCAAAGCTGGGCATTAGTTCATAGATAATTAAATTTTTGGTTAACTTTTAACGTTTAAGTTAATTTCGAAAACCATTAACTTTTTCATTTAGTTAAGTTAAATTTCTTCGATTAACTAGCATTAGTTAAGTTTAAACAAACATTTTTTTTTATTATTTAATGTAAAAAAAAAAGAAAAAATTAGAATTTATACTATTTTTGAACTGATATTGACATTTAATTTAAAAATTATTTCACAAAACAATAAAATACACAGGCCGATATATTTCGAAGTGTTGACTAGTTCTATGCTCTATTTTTATTAGAGCCCGACCGATTAATCGGCTTCGGCAGCGGCTTCCGCCGTTATCGGCCGAAAATGCACATTCGGCTTCGGTTTTTCAAAAAAATGGCCGATGTTTTGGCCGAAGCTTTACAATTTTTTTCTCTTATTTTTGCGACACCGCAAACCAAAACTAATTTTTTACTATACGATACGATTGTGTAATTGATGGAATTTCAAATGGGACATAAGAGAGAGACCCACAAAACAAAAAATATGATTAAAATTTAACTTAGTAATCATCGAATATTGAGTGAATCTCGCCTCAAATTGCGCGGCACGGGGTTACAGCTGCCACAAAGTACATCCTTGGACATTTTCTGGGTGGATTACTGAATTTTAGATATAGATTTAAACGCTTAATACTCGCAATGATGTCTATGTTAAAAGGAGTCCTGGTAAACTGTATGAAATTTCAAATATAGGAGTAGGAGGCTCACGGAAAGATTCTACCTTTTAGAAATGTAGCCCAAATTGCTGCGCCAACATATATGAAAAGCAGTTCTGGTGCTGAAATCCGGGACCAATTTTGGTAAAATTTTACATTTAAAGTTCAAAGCTTCACAGGTGGTTTTTACCATCAACTAGAACATCCTTTGCCCATCACCTGACGCATTTGGGGAGTCCTTAAAAAACAGCTACTTAGTAGGATTTATTCTTTGAAGAATTCTCTACCATTTCTACTAAATTCCCATTATTTTAAGCTTTACTCCAAATTTTTAAAAATAATTTTAAAAAAATCCAATTTTACTTGCACGGGATATATGGGATAATCCGAGGTTCCTATTAGTTTTGACCTGGGAAGCCCAAATTTGTTTGTGAATTCTTTTGATTACTTTTATTATTTGTTTAAATAAAATTTTAGTTCCTTAAAAAACTAAATGTGTATTCGAATTTGAATGAAAATACACGAAAAAAACAAGTTTTTAATGGTTTTTTTAAAGTATCGGCTTCGGCTTCGGTATAGGCCTTCGGCGTCGGCCGAAGTAATAGGCTGCCAACTGACCTTCGGCATCGGCTTCGGCTTCGGCCTGAAAATGCTTATCGGTCGGGCTCTAATTTTTATGTATGAACTATGTAGTTGAATAGCCCGGCGTTGCTCGGATTTATACTTAAAGTTGTGGTTCAGCGGTTTACGTTGGGCGGTGATGAGTCAGTCTATCACCAATCATTCAATCAATCGGGACAAATACTTTTATATTTGTAATTGCGTGAAGCCTGATTTGAATTTCTCATTTGTACAAATTATTTTTTTAATCAACATTTCTGTGGCTTTCCGTGTTGATATGTTAGTCAATCAAAAGACAAATTTTGGACTTAACTTGTTATGCCGGGAAAATTGGACTTAACTGCTTATATCGGGAAAATGGGAGATATTTGAGTTTTTAATGTGCCGATTTCCAGCCAATTTGTGGCGTAAACTTACCAATGCAATTTTTGTTCAAAGGAGGGTTCTCGAAGGACACGATTTCCGGTGCTAACTCGATTTCGAAAAAATGTGGACTTAACTTGTTATGTCTAAAAGCCACAGATTTGGGGGGATGTACGGGTCCTTTTGTTTTCAAAAAAACAAAAACCAAAAGAAAAAATAATTGGAAACTCGAAATAAATTTTTCTTGTAAATTTGTAAAATGTATGTAGGTGACGTTCTTCAGGTCTAGAGTCTACATCAAATTTGCCTAATACAAATTATGGTAATGTACGAGAAGTCTCTTAAAAGAGTGGAGGCAATTGGCCAACATTATGATAAAGCATGAAAAACAATTGCCAAAATTAATAAAAAAATTTTTTAAGTTCCTAAATGCTTCAAATACAGCATTAAACAGGCGCTACCTCCCAAGAACATGCAATGTAAAAATGTATATTTGTATAAGTATCGCATTTGTAAAGCTTGATTTCCCGATAGGTTATTCCATATCGACCTGAACGGAAAATCTGATAGGGAAATCTTGTATGAATATAAGGGCAAGTCCGTGTCAAATCGAAAAGATTTTTTTAAAAATTACCACGTCTTCGATTTTGATGAAATTTGGAAAGTAGGTAAATAACACCAAAAAAACCATACAATTTTGAAAATTATTAAAAAAATTAAAAAAAATATAATTTTTTAGGTCTTTAACTTAAGATGAAGCAACGATTGGAAGAATATTTTTTGTTCAGAATCAAACAGGCAATAAAGAGTCTATCTTGAATTGTTTTTCAAATTTCTTAATTATTTCAACTAAAATACATCTCCTTCTACAGTATTTGCCATATATATATTTCAGGGATACTCGGAGAATGTAATTGCAAAGCCTTTTTGATTCTGAACAAAAAATATTCTTGGAATCGTTGCTCCATCTGTCTTTTATTTACCTTCCGAATTTATATAAAATTGGAGAGGTAGAGTGTTTTGATATGGAATTACCAATCTTAAATTTGGTAAAATAATCTTAAAAATGTAACTATTACAAAAGTTTATATGAACTGATGGCCTGTCGAGAAAGAACTTTGTTGAAAAATTGTTTTAAATCATTTTACATATGAAATTGGTGTTGGTTTTCCCATTTTTTTGGCTATCAGGTAGTGTTACTTTTTTAATAAAGTAAAAAAAAAAATTCTTGAATCGAAAAAAACCGTTAAAAAAATTGTCGAAAAATGGTGTCTGCGCGATGTTTACAGTACACACAGAGAAAAAACCGCGGTCAAATCAAATACTTCAAGCTCTTGAAAAATTGTAGCGAAAAAGCATTTCCCCCAACAATGATATTTTTTTATTAAGATTACATTAATGCAAATACTTTTTCCAAATACTGCGCTCTCACACAAATGCTGAGAAACTTTTAAACTGAAAACTAGAATAAAATTTTTAACTCAAACTTAAAATTGTTGCCCTAAGAATGTTATTCTTGAAAATCTAAATTGAGAGAATTTGAGAACTTATCTTTACGCCAAGTGCGAAAAACTGTCATCAAAACTGTTTTCGTTGTTGATTATTCATTCATATCATGAGTCGAAGAGACGTGACCCTGCTTCTGTGACTTCATTTTCGTGACTGAACATTATTCGTTCGACATGCGACGCTCGATCATGCACCAATACATGTACGCAATAGCATGATGTGTTCTATTTTTAGATTTAACAGAATTCAGATTTAACAGACTGTACAGAGTATACAACATTTAGACGCTCATTCAATAATGTTAGCGAACTCAAACTGCTAAGGGCTTAGAGCGCACTGCTGCAACTCCAGAGGTCCAGGTTCGAATTCCGGAATAAGTAAGTTGTGAAGTTTTTATTAAATAAAAAGTTATTTCAAATTGTTATAAACAAAAAGAAAATATAAAATACAAATACATAAATAAACAACGTGTATTAGGTGGCGCCCCAAGTTCTGGGCGACTGTAACGCAGTGTAATTATTATTTAATCTTTACTTATATAAGGTTCTTTGTGAGTTTATTTGTAGGTTTGTATGTTTGTTCGCTTATAACTCAAGAAATACTTGACCGATTAATGAAACACATATCAAAATGTAGGTAATTTCATATGCCATTTCGTTAACTTTGGGCGTTCGAGGTGGGCGTGGCAAATATTATTCTAAAATGTTGTAATTCATGCTGTGTTTAACAGATTTCGCTTAAATTTTATATGCGGTTTGGGTAATGAATGGGTAACATGTTGATTCTGAAAATTTGCAGTCCGCCCACTGCCACGCCTTAAAATTTTTAAAGCTTTGTAACTCGGGTATTATTTACGTGATTTATGAAATTTCGGATTTGCTGCTGGGTGGTGAATGGGCAGAGGGGTGATTGTGAAAATGTGTGACCTGCAAATTTTTATAGAACTTTAACTCGGGCCCCATTTGATACAGGTGATATTTTAGATTTGGTGTTGAGTAATGAATGGGCAGAGGGATGACTGGCAAAATCTATTTTTATTTCAGTTGCTTAAATAATACATATAACATTTATTGCGAACGAAGCTGTGGGTATAACCTAGTATTCTAATCAAATTTGTATGCCTTTATATGAATATAAATAAATTGTTTCATACACGAAATTTCGCTTTTGATATCAATTTGTATCATTTTTTTAAAGGAAATTTGCTGAAACCGATCGGAAAAAGGGTATGTAAGTGTATATTTAAAATTAAAAAATTTTTTTTTGTTTTAATAGAAATTTTAACTAGTTAATTTTACTTTTAACGAAGTTAACTTTTCAACGAAATTAACTTTTTAATTTAACTACGTAATTTTTTCTTATTAAATTTCACAAGACAGAAAAAAATGTGCATGTCAAGTGCCTTGATCCAGATGTTTATGCAAAACGTGTCGCAGTTTATGAATAGCATGAAAACTATAATGCAGGAGATTTTACGCAATCAAAATATGTTAATCCATACCATAAATACCAAACCATGAATGCGATAAAAAAAATCATTTTGGAACGCGAACGGCTTATGCCAACATAAATTGGAACTTATTCAATTCCTCAACTCACACTGCATAGATGTAATGCTAATTTCAGAGACCCATATGACCCAAAAATACTTTTTTAAAATACCCGGATACAAGATGTACTACACAAAACACCCAGGTGGTAAAGCGCGAGAGGATCAGCGGTTCTAATAAAGGACAGAATCAAACACTATGTTTTACAGGAGTTTTGCGCCGAGTATTTGCAAGCCACCAGCATATGCCTAGATGAATACGTAAAAGCACTTACAATATCTGCAATTTACTGTCCACCCAGCTCCAAAATAACAGAACTGCAGTTTCAGACATTTTTTGCGACCTTTGGCCAAAAATTTCTCGTAGCTGGATATTTTAATGCCAAACACACTTATTGGGGCTCTCGCCTGATTTCGCACAAAGGAAGACTACTATGGAATATTACCAGCAAACTCGGTAAGGCCCTCCCCTCGAGCTCTCCTCCATCAACAATCTTGTTTCGCCACCTGGTGAGTGTTTTTATATGGTTGGTGTCTTTGATTTGGTTGCTGTCTGGGCTGAAAGCCAAAAATTTTATATTTCACATATTAACTTCATATTAACCTGAATCAGCCCAGAACTTATTCGTAAATATACTATTGCTGACGTAATCATATAGTTTCGCTGGGACTGATTCGGGTTAAAGTTTCTGGTTGGAGTTTGTATGGACTAGTTGTAAATTAGCAATTGCCTGGCGGTAGGGCTTTTGATTTGGTTGGTCGATAGTGACGCCACCTGTGGGGGTCTCTGGATGAAAGCTTTGAAGTGCCCTCTTGCGATCGCCGATCGGTGAGTTTCAGTGCTATGTCGATAGGGACAGCCACCTAGCGGGAGATCTTTTGATTTTTGTTTGCTGTCTGGGCTGAAAGCCCAAAAATTTTATATTTCACAATTTCTTCATATTAACCTGAATCAGCCCAAATTAGCGGGAGATCTTTTGATTTTTGGTTGCTGTCTAGGCTGAAAGCCAAAAATTTTATTTTTCACAATTTCTTCATATTAACCTGAATCAGCCCAGAACTTTTTTCTAGTTATTCGTAAATATACTATTGCTGACGTGATCATATAGTTACGCTGGGAGTCCCAGCCTGGGACTGATTCGAGTTAAAGTTTCTGGTTGGAGTTTGTATGAACTAGTTGTAAATTAGCAATTGTTGAAACATGTTGTTATCGCTTAAAATTAAAAAATTTTTGGTTCAATATAAAGATCTTATTATAGAGGAACATTGGACAAGACTTGTGAATGGTTTAATTCTGGTTACTAATGTCGAGTGTGTTGGAATGTGTACATCAAAACATGGAACACATATTAGGAACTGTTCTTGGAGCAACGACAATTGTACAGTAGGACCAGATACGTGCAGCTGCTACTCATGTGCTAGAAAATGTATTGATATTGAGGATCTTATGTCAAAATATGAATTACTTGAAAAAAGAATAAAACAGAAAAACATAATTTTAACTTTATGAAACATCGTTTTCTCTCACTAAGTATTCACGTTTTTAACTTTTATAATTGCACATCAAAGTGCGGTGATCAAAATAGTTGACTTTGAATTATTACAAGCAGAAGGAAAGAAGAAAAAATAATAACATCGACGAAGACATTTTTTCAAATTTATTTATTTTTTTTTTATTTTTAGAAATGCATATAAAAGTAAAATAAGATTATGTGTGTGTGTGTAGATCTAAAAATTATGAATATAACTGCATCAGTAGCATTACTCTTTTACAGTTTATTTTCGGAATGCAATTAGAAAATAGAATATAATAAAAAAAGTATTGCTGTACCTTTAATAGAGCATATATTTAGTTCAGAAAATCCTTCATTGTCCTCCCTAATCAAATGAAATTGATTTCAACCGATATTCTCTATGTGCTCTTCCTTTAATGTGGTATTAAACATTGGTGGTAGATACACCAAATATTCATTATCCAGCAAACATCTCACTTTTTGCCCGTACCGAGTTTCAACGCGTTCAATTTTTGTAATCACATACTTTTTAGCTAAAAGCATGTTGCGAACTGAGGGACATATTTCCACTTTTAAATAATTTTTGGAGTACAGCGTTCATTTTTCGTTCTAAAATGTTTTTTTTTATACTTTGTATTTTGATGTGCTCTAGCTATAAGTGTCTCTGACTATGCGACTGAAACATAACTGCTTTATAGATAGAGTACATCACCATGCTTTTATATATGATTTCATACCACGAAAATGCAAAACTAAATCAGACTAAACCAAACTAAATTAAACACGTTTGATTTTTTATTTTTAAACAATCAACAACCAGACACTTTTAATATTCCAGCAGGAGTATATATCTGTTTACGTTTGATTCCTTTAAAACAGCAACAGCGGAGCGCTAATACTTACTATACATACTTACTGTAGGCAAAAATATTTTCTCATGTGGCTTGAAATTCGACTAACAAAGCGAAACAAAACCCAATGAAAGACTTTTGATTTATTTAAACAAGCAACGATCCAGAGGCTTTTAATATTCTAACAGGAGTATGCATTTGTTTACGAATTGATGCCTTTAAAGTTTAAAGCAACAACAGCGGATCGCTTTGTCGCGGTATAAATTCGCGACAGAATTTTGTTTGTTGTTATTGTTGTTTGTTTGTTATTGTTTTGTGTTTCCCTTTTGTTCGGGGCGACGGGCGAACAAATTCGGAGGAACAAAATCACACACGCACTGACCGAATTAACGCACTGCACAATTTTATTGATTCTCACTTTTTATTTAAATATATTTGTTTTGCTTAATTTGTTAAGCAAAACAGATTCGACACTCGCGGGCGAAATGCGGCCGGCGCGCGGAAGAAGAAAACTGAATATTTCGTTTGAGCTGTCAAAGTTCTCTTGCTTTCTTCTCCTTTCTTTCGCTTTTGCTTTCGTTAAGTTAGCTCAGTGAGCGGCGGCGATCCGATGAGGGTATTGCCAGCCTCGCCATTACAATAGTAAATTGTCAAAACCTGGACTAAAGCTTTTGTACTTTTTAAACCTGTTTGAGGGAGAGGAATTTGAGAACATTTATGCTTTCGCCTATACGTACATGAGTGCCGCCAAAATGTATATTTCATTTTGGTGGGTGCAGGGGGGTATATGTAAATTTGCCAAACACACCTAGAAAAATCTGAAGAGATTTTTCGCATATAGGTATGGGTAAAGCCCCGACTGCGGACACTGGTTTCTGCGTAAGCCGCACTCTATGTATGTGGGAAGATAAATGGAAAGTGAGCGTCATAGGCGCTCATATATTCTAATTCTTTTAGTTCTTTTTGAGCAGGGTAGAAGGAGAGTGTCGAAGCTTTGGTTTTGTTTTAAATTAATTGAATTTTAAATTATTTGGTTCCAAAATTTGGATAATTTTCTTTCCTTTTTTTTTAAATTGTGTTTTTTTTGTTGAGTGGTGAAGTGGAGCTGTTGCCATCGGACTGTGGCTGGAGGACAAGTGGTCCAAAGGGAGTATTCTTGCGCGCTGGTTTAGTTTTGCCAGCTAGTGTTTATTTTGCTTTGTTTTATTTGTGGCAGTCGGCCATTTAGTGTTTTGAAATTGAGGAATTGAATAGAGTTGGACAGGTTGTGTTCGGTCGTGATATTGTTTTGGTGAAGTGTTTCCGTCCAAGTAGTTTGCTTGGAATTTGTTTGGCCGTTTTCCCCCCTCTTCCTTATTCCTTTTTTTTTGTTTGTGTTGTCCCGCATCAGAGCCAAGTTGTTGCTGGACATCGAATTTTATCGAAGTCCAGCTGGTGAATAGATTCTGCAAAGAATCGTGCGAGGGATTTCAGACAGGTTGGTCTGGTCCCGCAAATCTATTGCGTTTAAAAAGATTTAATTTTTGGTGTACGAATAATTTCTTTTGGGTGATTGTCGACTTGTGTTGATTTTGAAAAAGGGTTTGTGTGCGGTATTATTTTCCTTGTGTCGGGAAAATTTCCGTTTCTTTTACATATAGTTATATATATACCTATATATATATCTATTGCGGCAATTTCGGTGTAGTTTTTTAAAAAGAAGTTTATTTATCAGGTTTTCGTGTGTTCGTGTTGTTCGTTCGTCCGGGGATACCATACCGCGAGGGTCGTCTTAAATCCCACGCTTCGCGACTGTGCTTTTCGGGCAAATAGGGAATTTAATTATCGCGTGGGGATTTTCGATTTTAGTTTGTTTCATAAAGTTTAGTTAAAAATAGCGCGATAAGCTGGCGCCCAACGTGGGGCTATTTTTACTAAAATTTTTAATAATTTTTTTTAAAATTTTTTTTCTTATAATTTTTTTTAAATTTTTTTTAACAAATTTTTTTTAAAGTTTTTTTTGTAATTAATTTTTTTTATTTATATCAAAATCTTTTTGTGCTGTTTTGTTGGTTGTATTATTTCAGTTTTTTTTATAATTTACTAATTCGTATTTTTATTTATTTAGTTTTTTTGGAATTTCTCTGGTTTCCAGTGAGAGTGCTGTCGACGGCGGAGTAGCGGCAGCGGGTTTTTTTTTGTTGTTCGGTGAGTCCGTTCCTTTTTTTGGTGCAACATTTGTAACCTTTTTTTTGCAAGTTTTTTTAATAATTCTTTTAAATTTTATTTTTGTGTTGCACCATTTATTTATTATTTATTTTGATTTTAGTAAAATTTTAATTTTTCTTTGTAATTTTATTAAACAGTGGTGGTGTCGTCCGCCTTTAGCTGTTGTGGTTGAACTATTTTTTTTTAAATATTCTTTATTATTTTATAGTTTTATTTTTATAAATTTTTTTTTATAAATAAGTATTTTTTTGATTTTTATTTTTTTTTATTAATTTTTGATAATTTTTTTTGGAGTATTTAATTTAATTTTGCGGTGCCGCCCGCCTTAAAAGTTTCGTCGTTCCTTTTTTTTGTCCGTAATTTTTTTTATTTAAAAAAAAAATTTTTTTTGGTTTTTTTTAAAAGTTTTTTTTGTGTTTTTTTAATTCGCGTTTGTTTTACGAAATATATTTTTATTCGACTAGGCATATTTTTTTTTATATATTTATTATATTATTATAATTTGAAAGTTTTCTTTTAAATTTCTTTACCTTTTTTTTTGGAAAATTCTGTGAGCGTATTGAACGCTGGTTTCATTTTCTTTGCGGTTTTTTTTTGAGTTTTTTTTAAGTTTTTGGTTTTTTGTCCGTCTGATTCAATATGGAGATTAACCGATTAAACCAAGAGGAACTGGCATACGAGATGGAGGCTCGTGGGTTGCCAGTGACTCCGGTAGAGTCCATGAGAAAGTCCTTGAGGGCATCAAGGCAAATAGAGCGTAGGGAATCCGTGGATGTCTTTGCGGGATATCCGTTTGTTTTTGAGGAAGATAGGTTGGGTGTGGAGGGGAAGATTTCCGAAGTTGAAAAACTTATGGAAACCCCTCCCAAGGACGCAAAGTCGCCCGAATATTTGAAGATTTTGGCGAAGTTGGAATGGGCTTTAGGTCGCCTTACTCGTTCGAGGCCAGCGAGTAAGGAAGAAGTAGTAGAGCAGATGGCGCTCAAAAATAGGGTCCTTTTGTTGTTGGGGGAACTCAACGAGGCGGTGGAGGATGTTGGTGGCGGAGATGATGCCTTCGATGACAATCCAAGGCCATCCCGACCATCCAAGGGACTCAGTAGGGAGTCGGCGGTTGAGGAAAAGCCTGAACCCGTCCCGAGACGTGAGCCATCCACCTCGTTGAGTAACGTAGGTTTTCAAAAAGTAGAAAATTTGTCCAAGTGGGGTATTCAATTTACCGGGGAAAAGGCAGACATGTCCCTACATGCCTTTCTACAGAGGGTAGACGAGCTATGCGAGGCTCGGGGCGTTAGTGAAGCCCAGTTGTTTAGGGGAGCAGTGGAGCTTTTTTCTGGAAAAGCCCTGCTCTGGTTTAGGGATGTCCGCAGGACAGTTTCAGGCTGGCGAGAGTTGGTCGCCGAGCTGAAACTGGAATTCCTGCCCCCCAACTATGACGACATTTTGATGTCTGAGATTAGGCGACGGACTCAGGGTGGGACTGAGTCCATAGGAATCTATGTAGCGGCGATGAGGGGGTTGTTCGGTCGTCTGTCCGACCCCTTGTCAGAGAGGCGTATGCTGGGTCTGGTGATCGCAAACCTGTCCCCGTTTTACCAGACTCAGCTGGGCTTGGCTGAGCCTAAGTCTTTATCGGAGTTGGTTTCCTTGGGTCGGAAGCTGGAGGCTGTGCGGGCGAATGTGGAAGCATTCGTGCCGCCGCCCAGCAGCCGATCCAAGAATTTGTTGGAGCCAGACTTGGCTTACGTCTCTGCTGAACCTGAGGTTTCAGTGGTTAGGGCCCCTTTGCGTGACGCTAGGTTGGAGAGGAGAATTCAGGCTCCTCCCCAAAATTCTTTTAGGTGCTTCAATTGTAAGCGGTTTGGGCATGTTTTGAGCAACTGCCCTAGGGAAATTTATTGTTTCGGTTGTAGGCGGCCTGGTTTCTTAAAGCGTGATTGCCCCCGATGCTCTCAGAGAGCAGGGCAATCGCAGGAGCGCTCGGACAGGGAGGCGGCCCCGAGAGCGGCTCCGAGGGCCCGCGAAGAGTCGGGAAATGGGGAGCGAGCTCTTGTGGAAGCAGGGCAAGAAGTTCGCGAGGTTTAGGTAGGTTGCCTGCGGGCAACCAGCTGGCTAGGGAAAATAGTGGTAGGCCTCAGAGGCAACGTCCGTCCGAAATTTGTTTGAGTTTTTCTCTTTCAGGTAGAGAATTGGATAATAGGCCATATTTAGGTGTTAAAATTTTTGGAGTGCGTATGTTAGGGCTTTTGGATTCGGGGGCCACCAGGACTATTCTTGGTAGGCCAGGCTGGGACACATTAAAGTCCTGGGGGATACGTTTATTGGCGTCTGCGGTCAGCAAGGTTGCGCTTGCTGATGGTGAAGAAGTTCCGGTTAGGGGGGTAGTTTCGGTCCCTTTCGAGGTAGAGGGCAAGTCGGTCCTCGTGGAATGCCTCGTAATACCGGATTTACCCCAATCATTGATTCTTGGAGTAGACTTTTGGTCTAAGGCCGGTGTAGTGCCAGATTTGGCCAAGAATCAGTGGAGGTTTTCCGACCAAGTCGAGGTCTCGTCAGTAGCGGCGATAGTTGATAGGTCTTCGTTGTCAACTAGGGAAAAATCGGTTCTTGAGGAGTTTGTTGCAGATGTTTTTAGGTCTATGCCTGAGGGACTTGGTTGCACACATTTGGTCGAACATCGGATTCGTACAAAGCCAAATGTGGAACCAGTCAAGCAGCGATACTATCCGGTATCGCCCGCTATTCAGAGGCGCATAGATGAGGAAATAGAGGGTATGTTAGGAAAGGGTGTGATTGAGATTTCTCACAGCCCTTGGGCATCACCGGTTGTGATGATTAGGAAAAAGGATGGGAGTTATAGGTTTTGTGTCGACTATAGGACACTGAATAAAAATACGGATCGAGATAGTTACCCCCTCCCTTATATTTCGGCTACTTTAGATAAGCTAAAGGACGCCAAATATCTCTCTAGTTTGGATATAAAATCCGCTTATTGGCAGATCCCAGTAGAGAAGGAGTCTAGGGCCTGCACGGCATTTACAGTTCCGGGTAGGGGGCTCTACCAGTTCAAGCGCATGCCTTATGGCCTGCACAATGCGCCTGCAACTTGGCAGAGATTTATAGATGAGGTCCTTGGGGCTGACTTGGAACCCCATGTTTTCGTGTATTTGGACGATATTATTATTGTTACAAATACATTTGATAAGCATGTTGAGGTTCTGAAGGAGGTCCTGAGGAGGATTTGTTCGGCAGGGCTCAGATTGAATAGGGAAAAATGTAATTTTTGTCTTTCTTCGCTACGGTACTTAGGTTATGTTGTTGATCGACAGGGCTTGCACGTTGACCCCGAGAAAGTTGAGGCAATGCTGAAAATTCCAGCGCCCAAAAATGTAAGGGAAGTCAGGTCGTTTGTTGGCACCATTTCTTGGTATCGTAGGTTTGTTTCGAATTTCGCTGATTTGGTTAAGCCTCTAACTGATCTTCTAAAGAAGAAGAACAGGTTTAGATGGTCGCCGGAGTGCGAGGACAGCTTTTTGAAGGCCAAGGAGCGCCTAGTGACGGCGCCGGTCCTGAGCTGTCCTGATTTCGAACGACCCTTCGTTGTTCAGACTGATGCTTCCGATTTTGGAATAGGTGCCGTTTTGACACAGCAGTTTGATGAAGGGGAGAAGGTCATTTCGTATTTGAGTAGGTCGTTGAGTAGGTGCGAGAGGAATTATTCCACTACCGAGAAGGAGTGTTTGGCTGTTTTGTGGGCAGTTGAGAAGTTGAGGCCATACATCGAAGGGGTCAGGTTCACAGTGGTGACCGACCATTATTCGTTGGTATGGCTCAACAATTTGAAAGATCCTTGCGGTAGGTTGGCTAGGTGGGCTTTAAAGCTCCAGCAATACGATTATGAAATCATACATCGTAAGGGGAAAGATCATGTTGTGCCCGACATGCTTTCTAGAGGTGTCCCAGTCGTAGGGGAGGTAGATGGGCGTGTTAGAGACCCATGGGTGGATTCCATGGTTAGGAAAGTGGAGGATAAACCACTCGATTACCCAGCTTGGAGAATTGAAAATGGGGTGTTATATAAACACATAAAGGCAGGGACAAATAGTTTGTTTAGTGCTGGGTACGAGTGGAAGAGAGTTGTGGGCAAAAGTGATAGGCGCAGTATTTTATTCGAGTGTCACGATAATCCATTATCGGGGCACATGGGCGTTAGGAAAACATACGCTAGGGTAATTGAGAAATATTATTGGCCGAAAATGAAGGCAGAGATAGCTAGATATATTAAAGGTTGTCAGGTTTGCCAGAGGGTGAAACCTGACAACAATAAGCCAGCTGGTTGTATGGTAGAGAGGACAAAGAAATTAGAACCTTGGGAAATGATCTGCGTAGATCTGGTGGGACCCTTGGTGAAGTCTAGTCGGGGATTTTGTTATATTTTAACGGTGGTTGACTACTTCACCAAATTCCCATTGTTGTTTCCGTTGCGAAATGCAACGGCAAAGAGTGTTTGCAAGGAGTTGGAAGATAATGTCTTCCTGCTCTTTGGAGTTCCGAGGTCCATTGTATGCGACAATGGGCCACAGTTTCGCAGCAAGGAGCTGCAGAGTTTATGCGCGTCGTATGGTGTGCAGATGCGGTACACTGCACACTATCATCCGCAGGCCAATCCGGCCGAGCGGATCAACCAAATAATTAAGACCACTTTGAGAGCATATATTTCAGAAAACCATCGGACATGGGATTCTCATCTCTCAAAGGTGGCGTGCTGCATTCGAACATCGCAGCATGAGGTTTTGGGAGCGTCTCCATACTTCGTGAATTTTGGCCGAAATATGGCGGTCAGGGGTGATAGAGATTATAGACGAGTGGGAGACTCAGACCAACCGGACAGTAGTAGTGAGGACCGGGCCAAGTTAATGGCAGACTTGAGGGAAGACATACGGAAGAAGTTAGAAATGGCAAGTGCCAAGACAGCGAAAACGTACAATCTCAGACGTAGAGATGTGCAGTATTTACCGCACGAGTTAGTATGGAGACGTAATTTTGTTTTGTCCGATGCTGCAAACTATTTTGCAGCGAAGTTAGCTCCGAAATTTGTTGGACCGTTTAGGGTTAAAAAGAGGGTGTCTCCGTGGACATATGTTTTGGAAGACGAAGACGGACGAGAAAAGGGGACATGGCATGTGCAGGACCTTAGGCCGCACATCGACTCAGGGTGATTTTCTCCGGTTAGATTCGAAAGTTGGCTGGTCTCAGGAGACCAAGCAACTTTCGCGGAGGTGGAGGTGGGGTTGTCGCGGTATAAATTCGCGACAGAATTTTGTTTGTTGTTATTGTTGTTTGTTTGTTATTGTTTTGTGTTTCCCTTTTGTTCGGGGCGACGGGCGAACAAATTCGGAGGAACAAAATCACACACGCACTGACCGAATTAACGCACTGCACAATTTTATTGATTCTCACTTTTTATTTAAATATATTTGTTTTGCTTAATTTGTTAAGCAAAACAGATTCGACACTCGCGGGCGAAATGCGGCCGGCGCGCGGAAGAAGAAAACTGAATATTTCGTTTGAGCTGTCAAAGTTCTCTTGCTTTCTTCTCCTTTCTTTCGCTTTTGCTTTCGTTAAGTTAGCTCAGTGAGCGGCGGCGATCCGATGAGGGTATTGCCAGCCTCGCCATTACAATAGTAAATTGTCAAAACCTGGACTAAAGCTTTTGTACTTTTTAAACCTGTTTGAGGGAGAGGAATTTGAGAACATTTATGCTTTCGCCTATACGTACATGAGTGCCGCCAAAATGTATATTTCATTTTGGTGGGTGCAGGGGGGTATATGTAAATTTGCCAAACACACCTAGAAAAATCTGAAGAGATTTTTCGCATATAGGTATGGGTAAAGCCCCGACTGCGGACACTGGTTTCTGCGTAAGCCGCACTCTATGTATGTGGGAAGATAAATGGAAAGTGAGCGTCATAGGCGCTCATATATTCTAATTCTTTTAGTTCTTTTTGAGCAGGGTAGAAGGAGAGTGTCGAAGCTTTGGTTTTGTTTTAAATTAATTGAATTTTAAATTATTTGGTTCCAAAATTTGGATAATTTTCTTTCCTTTTTTTTTAAATTGTGTTTTTTTTGTTGAGTGGTGAAGTGGAGCTGTTGCCATCGGACTGTGGCTGGAGGACAAGTGGTCCAAAGGGAGTATTCTTGCGCGCTGGTTTAGTTTTGCCAGCTAGTGTTTATTTTGCTTTGTTTTATTTGTGGCAGTCGGCCATTTAGTGTTTTGAAATTGAGGAATTGAATAGAGTTGGACAGGTTGTGTTCGGTCGTGATATTGTTTTGGTGAAGTGTTTCCGTCCAAGTAGTTTGCTTGGAATTTGTTTGGCCGTTTTCCCCCCTCTTCCTTATTCCTTTTTTTTTGTTTGTGTTGTCCCGCATCAGAGCCAAGTTGTTGCTGGACATCGAATTTTATCGAAGTCCAGCTGGTGAATAGATTCTGCAAAGAATCGTGCGAGGGATTTCAGACAGGTTGGTCTGGTCCCGCAAATCTATTGCGTTTAAAAAGATTTAATTTTTGGTGTACGAATAATTTCTTTTGGGTGATTGTCGACTTGTGTTGATTTTGAAAAAGGGTTTGTGTGCGGTATTATTTTCCTTGTGTCGGGAAAATTTCCGTTTCTTTTACATATAGTTATATATATACCTATATATATATCTATTGCGGCAATTTCGGTGTAGTTTTTTAAAAAGAAGTTTATTTATCAGGTTTTCGTGTGTTCGTGTTGTTCGTTCGTCCGGGGATACCATACCGCGAGGGTCGTCTTAAATCCCACGCTTCGCGACTGTGCTTTTCGGGCAAATAGGGAATTTAATTATCGCGTGGGGATTTTCGATTTTAGTTTGTTTCATAAAGTTTAGTTAAAAATAGCGCGATAGCTTTTCCAAAAAAGTCAAAAATATTTTCTCATGTGGCTTGAAATTGGCTACCTCCCAAACAAAAAAATCCATGGGTCTTGTGAACTTATTTCTCATATATAAAGGGAGTAACAGCAAAATAGTTTAACATACTAGATAGCTAAAAGAAACCGGCAGCATCAATAACAGCAACAACACCAGCGTCAACAACACAATCTCAGAAGTAAATACATTTTTTTTTTTAATACAGATATATTAATTATTTAAATTTATTTTTAGCAATAATTATTTAAAAAGAAAAAAAATCAAAATGACTACACTAACTCCCGTACAAAAATCGCGTGATAAATATATATGTGAGGTATGTGGTGAAACATTATCATCAAAGTATAATTTAAAAAGACATTTTAATAGTAAACAAAAAAAAGGCTTATTTAGAAAAACATATAATCAGATGCCATCATGAAGTTAAAAATATTGATGAGCAATCACCATCGTGTAGTTATTAACGGTGTAAACAATGCAGTTTAGATATAAAAAAACGTGACCGGAGTCGTCACAATAGAACTAACAACCATAAGGAGAATTGCATTATTCTTCTTAATGATGATACGCACATCATTAAGAGTCTATTTAAGTCGCGTATACAAACGTTTGTATACACAAATAAAAAAGAAGATGTGCTTGTACCCGACACATTGCTAAAAAATTCTAAACAAAGCATTATAGATTATTTGAAAAATGTTTTGTTAGAACATATTATCATCAAATGCAACATTAAACTGTTTGCAAAATATGTAAAATTTACAAAAAATAATGAAATTGAAAACAACGATAGTGCTGAAATAAGCATCAAGTCATTTCAAACAAAGATGATTATAATTCAAAATGATGTAGAATTAGGATATTTATTCGATAATCTTTGTTCAGAAATAATAAATAAAATGGAATCATTCCAAGAAAGAGATAGCGGTTGGTCTCTAATATGTATACATAAAGTAGAAGTAAATATAAACAAATATGCCCCAATAAAAGGATCATAATATATGGAACTACCATTGTTTATTCGGAATAAGCATGCGTGTATCAATATAAAAAACAATGACGAATATTGTTTTAAATGGGCTGTAATATCAGCATTAGAAAACGATGATTTGAAACAAAACTATTCACAATACATTTTAATTATAGATAATCGTCTAATAACGCTTTCCACTGGTGTAAGTATAGATTTTGCAAATTTAAGCTTTCCTTTATCTATTGAAGACGTTGTTATATTTGAAGAAAATAATCCCAATATAAGTTTAAATGTATTTGGATGCGATGAGGAAAAAAAATTAATTGTCGGTCCGTATTATAAGACACGTTGTGAAAAAAATATACATATAAACTTGTTGTACGTGCAGAATAGCGATGGTACTATTGCGGTACTATTGCGACTATTGCGTACGCAAGTTTCAAAACATAAGGGTGTTTATTATTTTTGCAATTTTTGTTTACAACACTTACCTAGTGAAGCGTCACTAACAAAACATAAAATGGAATGTAACAAAGTGGTTACAAAAATGCCAACAGATGTGGACAATATTCTAGAATTTAAAAATTTTAAAAATAAGCAAGATGTACCATTTGTTATATATGCAGATTTTGAGTGCATTTTGAGTAAAGAGAATACGTCTACATCAAAAAATTCTATAAATATTCAGAAGCACATACCAATTGCTTTCAGCTACTTTATAAAATCATCTTTCGATTCTACTCTGAATAAGTTTAAAACCCATTCAGGTAGTAATGTGATTGATGTTTTTATAAAGTCTTTGGTAGAAGATACAAAGGATTTAGCTGAAAACTATTTAATGAAAGTAGTACCACTAATTCCTTTAGAACTGTACGAAAGAGAAACACAATCAAATAGCGTAAATTGTCATATTTGCAATCAAATTTTGGGTGATGACAGAGTCATTGATCATTGTCACTTAACTGGTCAGTATCGTGGTCCAGCACATTCAAAATGCAATTTAGACTATCAAGTACCGAGATTTATTCCCATAATTTTCCATAATTTTTCTGGCTATGACTGTCATTTATTTGTAAAGGCACTAGAGACGTATCCTGGGGATATAAGCGTTATTCCTCTAAATAAAGAATTGTATATTTCTATTACAAAGAGAATTCACATAACAGAAAATTATATTTTACAGTTAAGATTTCTTGATTCTTTTATATTTATGCCCTCAAGTTTAGATAATTTAGCTAAATAGTTTCAAGATCCTAAAATCAGAATATTCAAATCCCTCAGAATATGAACTTTTAAAACGGAAAGGTATATTTCCTTATGATTATGTCGATTCAATTGAAAAATTGGAGGAAAATATGTTACCCTCTCGCAAAGAATTCTTTTCATTATTAGCGAATAAAGACTGTAGTGATTCTGATTATGAACATGCGTTGAGTGTTTGGTTTACATTTAAATGTCAAACCTTAAACGACTACATGCTTCTATATTTGAAGACAGATGTACTGTTGTTGACTGACGTTTTTGAAAATTTCCGTAAAATATGTAAATCCATTTATCATCTTGATCCATGTCATTATTACACAACACCCGGTTTATCTTGGGACGCAATGCTAAAAATGACTGAAATCAAATTGGAATTGTTCACCGATATTAATATGTATAATTTCGTTAAAAATGGTATTAGAGGTACAATGCTCCAAACGTCAGTCAGTTGCTAATCATAAATACCTACAAACATACGATTGCAGCAAACCTTCTCAATATTTAATGTACTTAGATGCAAATAATTTATATGGTTGGGCAATGTCGGAATGTTTGCCTCAAAGTGACTTTGAGTATTAAGAAAATGTAGATAGCTATAATATTTTAGATGTAGAGGAAAACTCAACTTTTGGGTATATTCTAGAAGTTGATTTAGATTATCCTGAAGAACTTCATGATAGTCATAATGACTTACCGTTCTGTGCAGAATTAAAAAAACCACCAATTCTGAATCATAATATTAAAAAACTAATTCCTGATTTAACAAATAAAAGAAACTATACAATACACTATCGTACTCTTCAACAGTGTATTAAAAATGGATTAAAATTAGTTAAAATACACAGAATATTAAAGTTTAGACAATCAGCTTGGTTAAAAAAATATATTGATCTAAATACTGTGCATAGAACAAATGCTAAAAGCGATTTTGAAAAAATTTGTTTTAAACTTTTAAATAATGCGGTTTATGGTATATCTAAATTAAAAATGTATGATTTTCATTACCAGTACATGAAATTTAATGAAAAATTATTTCTAAACTATATGGATACGGACTCTTTTATTTACACAATAGAGACTGAAGATTACTATCAAGATATTTATCCCGATCATGCTCTACATTTTGATACCTCGGAGTATCCCTTAGATAATAGATTCAATTTCCCTCAACAAAATAAAAAAGTTTTGGGGATGATGAAGGATGAGAATAATGGAGCGATAATGAAAGAGTTCATCGGACTTCGTTCTAAAATGTATTCGATAAGCACTTTTGGAAATAAAGAAATAAAAAAATCTAAAGGAGTTAAAAAATGTGCCTTAGACAAATTGACTATCAATGATTATCGAACATGTTTACATGATAAAACTGTGTACTATTCCATAATGTGCGTATTTAAATCTGTTGTTCATGATATTTACACACGACAAATATCAAAAGTTGTGTTAAGCTGTAATGATGATAAGCGTTATATTACGGAATGTGGAATCTATACTTATGCTTGGGGACATTTTAAAATAAAAAACAATTAAATTTCAAGTTTTAGAAAATGTTTATTATAATTAAGATTTATAAAACATGTTAAGCAGTATACATTATTATTATATATTTGAAACAAGATTTACAAAAAAAAAAAAAAAAAAAAAAAATGTTAATTTAAAATAAGAATTCTAAAAATAAATATAAAATTATACAATGTTTTTTAATTCTAAATCTATATATTTTCTTAAATCAACAGCATTTTTCAGCGCACATGAGTATTGACAAGTTTTAATAGATGAATGGTCATTACAATTAATATTGGTTAACATTTTATTGTTTATTGTTTTTAAATTTTCACATAAATATTCATCTAAATCGTATATTTGTGAGATATTTAAAAAATCTTGGAGCCACACCTTCTTCTCAGAACCCTTTACAAAGATTTTGTGAATAATTAAGTTTGATTGAAGGAAATGTTTTACATCTTCTAATGAAAAGGCACCATCATCCCATTTAAGTCCATGTTTATTGCTAGTTAACCAGTTATTTTGTTTTTGATATCCATTGCTCAACTGATGGAAATTGAACGGTGGTTTCATTAAAAATTTAGCACAATGAGTAATATTGTAGCAAATTGCTAGCTCCTTTAATATAAATGTGTTGTTAAAGCTTTTGAAACCTTGGATATCAATAACAGCAACGTCCACACATCTGTTCATATTGCGGCTTTTTGTTAAACTAATTTTACGTTCTCTAAATCTCATAAGTATAGTTCTTTGATATGAGGTTCTATGCATGTTTTCTTAATTCACCAGTAAGTGGTGTATATAATAACACGATCGTTTATGAGTACGCAATAAGCAGTTGTACCGGTTTCAACAATTGTGTTTGTTTTAAATTCGATGCGAATATCAATGGGACCGGTTTTAACTTGTTCATTCTGATGAGTTACATCAATTACTATAATAGGATTTTTCATATATTGTTCACGAGTTAGTAAGGGTTGCGGTTCACGCATGTATTAACGTTGTTGAAACTTTGAATACATATCATAGAGCAAAGAATAACGATCTTTTGTGAAGTTAATATTAAGATCATCGTATGGATATGTTTCAGAATTTAGATGAACCTTAACATCACTAATATCGCAATGTTGTAGTTTCATCTCCTTTTCAAATGTTAACAATACAAATCGAGGTCTTTCGTTTTGTGGCGCTAATTTAACATTCCATAAATGATTTTGAGCGTTAGCAACAAACGGATTAAAATAACAATCCCAACTTCGAAATGATAGCGAAATTGGCTGTCGACTTTGAATTACTTTAAAAATTTGTAGTTTTGATGAATCATTCAATTGGATATGAGGTACCTTCCAAGAAACGTGGGTTATTAATAATTCTGGAACCTCCTGGGACTCAGTCGAGTATACAGCTCTTGCATCTGATTTGGAGCGTAATAATATCAATTCATGTTTCGCGTTCAATAATACTTTATTATAATCTTCGGCGAAGCCCAACTACATTTTGAGTGGAACACAAAAATCAAAACATGATTTTTTAGGGTGTAACTCATCAATCGGTGTCCATCCAGCATTTCTAAGCATAGAACTTTCATTAGCATTTAACGAAACAAAATTTTTCGTTGTTGTTGTCGCACCCAAATGACGAGTACGATCAATTTCTACACCATTTAGTTCATATCGAATTTCATCAAATAAATAACTCATACAATTATTTTTCAAACGAATGTTTTCAGAGATTTCATTATCTTTTAAGGATACTTTTCCCTCAACATAGAGTAGACTTTCACAGGGTAGAATATAAAGATCTTGATTTTGAATTGTGATGCGTATTTCATCATTGTTATTAAAAGATTGTAAGTACGGTGCATAGCTATGAAATTCGTTTTTAGTGATACGATCGTCATAGATCGGTTTTTGCAATATATCGATTATTTCACTCATATTTGATCTATTATAGTTTTAATTTAAACCCCAAATATTTCAAGTATTTCTTGTTTGCAGTTGAAAGAGCTTTGTTTCGGTTTTGTTGTTTCTGTTGTAGATTTTGATGATAATTCGTCTTATGTCCACGTTGATCAACAGCTAGAGGCTTACTAATCATTGGAGATCCTCTCAAAGGATTTTTATAGTATATAATCATTTTTTTTGTTTTACTCTTCCGGTTTTAAATGAAGTCTGAGTGAAATTGTTTCTCCACGAAAATTAAGCAGTTCCCCGTCTTGATTAACAATTTTGATTGTAATTGAACTTATTTCTCTTGTATTTACTGGTAAATAAATAAGATTATTCGGAATTTCATCTATTTTGTAGCCGGGTTCAACATTAATTGAAAACTGATGTAGTGTATGCGCCAACACCCCGATTATATATGAACCACTGACAATATTGCATTCAATGGAGACTATATTGTTTTTTGTTATCATCAAACTATTATTTGATGCATACTCTTCCCCTGCTTTCAATACAATTTTATCGAAGCCCAACAACGGTGCGATACTTCGTGGTTTATTGAAAAAAATATCATCAATTGCAGAGAATATACACACTTGCATTGTGTTATTACTCGCATCTATTTGAAGAATATTGTCATTGCTAGTGATGAATGCATTGCTTGCGTTGTGTTCTTTGTTAGCGCTGACTTCTTTGGTAACAAGATCTTCATACTCAAATACGATATGCTCGACTATATCATCAAATTCATACGATCCAATAGGTATTTCAATAACATGATTACCAATATGAAACATGTTATTGTCTACATCTATATTAGGTATTGAATGATATGCATGAAAATTTATAACAGCACATTGATAGTTTTTATTCAACTGTATTGGTGGGAAATAATGTTCAGTTAAAATTGACTCGTTACCGCTTAAATTTAATGTTATTGACATCTTGAACGTTATTTATGTACTAGCAATGAAAAAACGTTGTTACATTATTAAAAAAGAAAAGTTTTTATTCAGTAAAAATACATGTTACATTTTTTTTTATTTTACTACATCTTTCTTACTTATCCATGAATTATGATTATTGGGGAACCCTAACCATTTAACGAAAACTTTATCTCCTTTGGTTTTAAGAATCTTCTCCACCAAATATGTATCGGGAAAATTACTTTTTAATAATTCATATTCATAAAATCCACCTTTAATCACATGACCTTCGTAATCTTTTAATATATAAGTAGTAGGGTTTGTGTTTTGTATATGATGAATTGTAAATATTTCAGTTGTCCAGTTTGGTGTGTAGCCTTTTTCAAAAACATGTTTATATTTACTAATTCGCACACTATCGTTAATCTTGAATCTCGGTGTACGATACATTTTCAAGTTGTTATATGCAGTATCTAATATTTCCTTTTCATTAGATGGGTTGACATTGCATGGAGCTAACTGATTAGTTCTATGTACTCTATTATTGTAATCATTAATTAAATTTTGATACTTTTCAATCCACTTGTATGTTCCTTGATAACTAAACTCTTTCCACATCATTTCCTTTAGCGTTCTGTTAAAGCGTTCGGCAATAGATGCTTTCAATACACTATACGTTGAGTAATGATTAATTTTATGTTGTTGCATCAAGTTGTGAAATACTTTGTTGAAAAACTCTTTTCCTTCATCAGTTTGAAGGTTACGTGGTATGCGTCCTTGTATGAGTATACTTTTCATGGCTTTTGTAACATCATCAGCTTTTTTTGTTTTCAGCGCTACTCCCCATGCAAATTTTGAAAATGTGGCTATAACTGTGAGCAAGAAGCGATAACCTTTATTATATGTGGAGTATGTACCCATTTCTACAAGATCAGCCTGCCAAAGATCATCAATACCCTTCATTATCACCTTTCGACGTGGGAAATTTCGTCGAGATTGTGTATGTAGCTCTGCAACTAGGTTTCTTTTACTCATTTTTTTAATTTTTATTTTTTATTTATTTTATTTTTTTTTATGTGGTGTAGTAGTTGATGGTGTTGTTGTTGTTGATGATGACGATGATAGAATAATACAATATTTAAGGTCCAAAAAGGACGCGTGGACCTAATTTCGTAAAATCGTAACCTAAATTACTGTTATCCTCTTTTGCAGTCGCTGGCATTTCCCTCCTAATTTCTTCAATATTTTTGTTCATAATTTCAATTTGCGTCTTTATTTGCTCTACATTTTTATCGAAGCGTTCTGAATATGTTTCGACACGGTCGTATTGTTCTCTCATGAGCTTATCTATCATATTTTCAATTTCCAACTTTATTTGATCTATATTTGTTTCGAAGTGTTCTGAATATGTTTCGATACGGTTCTCTCATGAGTTTATTTACGAAATTTTTCGTTGTTGCATCATTAGAAGCAATGGGTGCGTCCAAATTAATAATTCGTTTAGAATTCATATTAATATTTCGATCATGATCAAATGTAAAACCAATATCCTTTATTATAGATTTTTTAACATTGCTGTGGGTTCGTTTCGCATTGTGGGAATAGCGACCAAATTTATCAATACTCATGGCTCTATTCTTATACTATTATATTACCCTCTCTCAATTCTTCAATGATTGAAACAATTTCGTTATTGTGATTATTGTGACCGGCTGACTGTGATGAAATTAATAGTTGCAAACGATCTACTAGTTCATTAGGATTATCCCAATATACGTAATTTGTTTTAGTTGAATTTAATTTCATTAGCCCAGTTCCTTTATGTGAGGATTTTATTGGTGTTGATGTTGCTGTTGTTGTTGTTGATGACGTTGATGATAAATTAGCATTAAACAATTTTTGAATAATTTGTTTATATTTATGTGCTTTGGTTCCTTTTATTTGTTTGTGTGCGTTAAAATTGCGTTTATGGGCATTCGTAACTAATAATATCGATTTGTAAGTATTTAATTCTGTTTCGTTATATGTTTTTGGAGGTTTTTTATAAAATAACAGACTAAACAGACCGTCTGTGAAATCCCAACTGTTAGCTCCAATTTGTATTTTATTAGCAGTTATTTTAAGGGGCAATTTACCAAATCGCCAATTACCATCTAAACCTCTGTTGACTCCACACGCAGAGAAAAAACATGGTTGACCCAATCATGTTTTAAGGGGAACATATTATGATTGGCGAAATGATTGCACCAACCATCCACATGATTGGAAACTGAAAATGTACATGGTTGCAGCCAAAATGTACATGATTGCAGCCAAAATGTAGATGATGGTTACAATCGTGTAAACCAATTTTTAGTTAACTTTTAATAATATTTCAACATCTACTTTTCAATTGTTTTAAATTATATTATTAATATTTCAATGTAATATTAGTTGATTGTTATATTATATTAAAGAAATAAAAGTTCATATAAATTTTTCTTTACTTACTTACGTTTGGTCGTGCCGAGATTTGAACCCGGGACACATGGGTTGCTGACGAAGCGCGTTAGCACGTTTAGCTACTACTGCCTTGCATTTATTATGTTCTAAATGCATACATATACTAATCATATGACATTTTCGTGAGTATTCATTCAGGCCAACCATTATATGATTGTCATTATCATTATTGAATATCCAATCATGTTAATTATTGCCTGCATCATATTATGATTTCTGAAATCATTCGCTTTGTCACCCCAACCATAAATGATCGCTACAATCATAATATTATTGTAGCAAAAAATTTATGATCTCTGCGATCATGCTCCAACCATGTTTTTTCTCTGCGTGCATATACCAAATCTAATTTGTTGATTTTATTCAACAATGATAAATCTGATATTATTTTGGAACTATTGCTATCATTTGTGTTGTTAATAGTAGTGTCTTCATTCGTATTTGTATCGCTTCTATTTGTTTCTGTTTTGAAGTATTCGGATTCGTTTCTTTGAATTGGTGAACTGAACGCTAGGGCTTCTTTTCTTTGAGTTGGGTACATAGAGTCTAAATTTTTTAGATTTAAAGGTGTCATCATCATCAGATTCTTTCTCGACCTTCTCCTGTTTAAATTCTTCCTGTTTTATACTTTTATATTTCTTAGCTGTATCAATAAACTCCTTTAATGGTTTTGTTATGGGTGAAAATTGTTTTTCTAGATTATCAGTTTCTGTTAATTCTCCAGTCTTTATAGCTTGAAACTTTCTTTTTAAGACATTCCTCGCACTTATAATGTTTTTCATCCATTGAACTTAATTTTGTATATCAGGTTTCGATCACACCAGATCAGGTTAAATAGCAGATCACAGGTTAAATATCAGATCAGGTTAAATAACAGATTAAATAACAGATCAGGTTAAATAGCAGATCAGATCTGATCTGATCAAAGTTTTATATATTACTAATGAGTGAATTTCTATAGAGCGTCCTTTTATCAAAAATCATATAATGGGAATGACATACATCAAACGTTTTAGTAAAAAACCAACCATCAAAGGCTATGGTTTACTTGACACAATTATAAACAAGTTACCCATAGAACTACATCTACCAGGATATCAGTTTTGTGGACCAGGAACAAAATTACAAAAACGTTTAAAACGTGGCGATCAAGGCATTAATCCACTCGACGCTAGTTGTACACCCAGAGAAAAAATCGTGTTAAATTAACCAATTTTTAACCAATTTTGTGGTTAATATTTTTCAAACCGATCTTTCAGGTTGTTTTAACAAGATGCTATTGTTAAAAATGACACTGTCCTATATGTGTACGTGTACGTGTGAAGAGTTTTGTGATTAAACTGGGAAAACTGGGAAAACTGGTAAATATGCGTTCATTCAAATCATTGCCGGTAGCTCAGGGGTTAGGCAGTCGGCCTCATAAACGGAAGTACGGGGATCGAATCCCCGTTCCGGAAAAAGTTTTTTTAATTAAATTATTTTTTTATAAAATTGTAAACCACAGTCCTCCTTATTTACCATTCTTATTTTATAACTTATAACTTATTTTCAAATTAACATTACCATTTCGAATAGATACCTTTTCACACTGAACTGGATTTGAACGACGGACCTTCGGATCTTGAGTTGATCACTTTACCCTCTGTGCTACTGCGCTTCATACACTCATATCGTCCAAAGACCAATCTGAATTTGAAATTTAAAAATTTCTATTTAAAAAAACTTTTTTCAACTCAGACGAGATTCGAACACGGGACCTAAAGTTTATAAGTTCCGCATCTACACGCTGTGCCACTCAGCTTCTTTCGTTCAGGGCTACAAAAACTAATTTGTTTTGAAATTCAAAAATTTCTTCTGTTTATTTTCAAATTTTCCATTTGACAGAATGGTCGAATATATTTTTATTTTCGAAAAAAAAATTTCTCATTTGTGTAAATGTGTGAGTTTTGCTTCGATTTTTGTCGATGTATTTGTAGTTTTTTGGAATTGTTTTTGTTTTCGTACAAATGTTTTTCATGTAAATATAACATGAATCGTGTTAATTAAAATACATGAAGATTTCTCTGGGTGTAGAGAACACGATATTGCGTACTCAAAATCTAAAGAATTAAATCAACGTCGTATAGCGAATAAAATATTAGCTGAACGAGCTTGGGAACAGGTAAAATCTAAAGAAAGCAGCATTGGTGAACGTGCAGCCGGTTGGTTCATAACAAACGTCATGAAAACTAAAACCAAACTAGGTATGGGGTGTGTAATGAGAGGGCCGAAAAAACGTGGATTGAAAGTTAAAAAACATTTTCTTCAGCAATAAAAAATGCGACTAAAATGTTAAAGAAAGTTAAGCCAGACAACATTCAAGACGCTATTAAAATTGCTCAAAAATCAATTAGATCTACCATAGGAAATAAAAAACATTCCATAAAAATTCCTCGAGTAATATCTGTACCCAAAGTAGGAGGGTTTTTACCACTTGTACCTATACTAACAGCACTCGGTGCAATCGGTGCATTAGCATCAGGAGGTTCGTCAATTGTAAAGACCATTAATGAAGCGAGAGCAGCAAAAGAACAATTACATGAAGCTCTCCGGCATAATAAAAATATGGAAGCGATTGCGATCGGCAAAGGTTTACATCTTAAACCATATAGAAAAGGACTTGGATTCTATTATAAACCCTATTCAAAAAACTCTTAAGTAAGCTACCCAAAAGAGCACTAACTGATGTTGATTTACGAAAATTCGCTGTGAATATACCAAACTTTAGAGGAGTATTTATGCTAGATGAACTACCAAAACGCGTACATCAAATTGAAAGCGGTATTGTGAATCTGGATTCATCTAGTGGAATTGGTACACATTGGGTAGCATATTACAAAGACAAAAATCGGAAGGAATATTTTGATAGCTTGGGAACTTACCTCCTCCGAAGGAAATCATCGAATATCTTGGAAATCGTAACCTAACGTATAACTATAATCAATTACAAAACTACAATTCTTTTAACTGTGGACATTTATGTCTAAAATTTTTATTTGAATTTATTAAATAAAAACAAAAGTTTTTAAACATATTTTTCTTGTTTCAATTATTATATAATTTTCTTATATTTAATATCCGAAGAGGAATATTTATTCTGATCATTCTTCTCGTTCGAATATCTTGGAAATCGTAACCTAACGTATAACTATAATCAATTACAAAACTACAATTATTTTAACTGTGGACATTTATGTCTAAAATTTTTATTTGAATTTATTAAATAAAAACAAAAGTTTTTAAACATATTTTTCTTGTTTCAATTATTATATAATTTTCTTATATTTAATATCCGAAGAGGAATATTTATTCTGATCATTCTTCTCGTTGGTGTTCTTCTTAAATGGGTTTTGAATTATTTTATATTGTTGCTCCTTCTTTTTACCGTCAACAATTAAACACTATGATTCCATGCTGCGTGTTGTGGTATTTCTTTCAAAAATATAAAAATGTATACTCGACTTCAAAATATCGCCTTGTACAAAATCTAATGATTTTCTTTTGTTTATAAAAATACATGTTCAATCACATATTTATTTGTTTTGTTTCTTTTTTGAATATGCATGCATAGTTAACAATATATACACAAAAATAGCTGAATTTGCAAATTTAAGAAATATTCATATATTTTTCGAGGTCTTGTCTTCTACATTTTTCAATTTGTAGTGCTGGATACATCATTCTCTTGGAGTGGTCTCCTCCAGCGAAACAAGTCGTCGTCGTGGGTGCAGCAATAATACCGCAATCGTCCCGAGTCATCGCAATGTGCTGCGATGCCAGGCACTGTTGTTTAAAACGAGACCATTTTAAATGGAACCCGATCTACGCTTCGTTCCGATATTGGGAATTCCCTCTGAAACACATGAGAATAAGCCCCTGCAAAGAAAAAAAGAAAACCAAATTAAATTAATAAGTTTTTTCATTGTTTTAATTTTGATTAATATCGCTTACTTTGAATATAACTGGCGTCAACTGCCTCGTCAGGACTCCGTGTATTACGCAGGACATATTGGACATTATCGTCCAAATCCCACTCAGCAGCCCTAATCGTCGCAAATAATCTTTGCACATTATTCATGTTACTGGTTTCTTTTAGCTTTCGAATATGTTAAACTATTTTTCTGTTACTCCCTTTATATATGAGAAATAAGTTCACAAGACATATGGATTTTGTTTGTTTGGGAAGTAGCCAATTTCAAGCCACATGAGAAAATATTTTTGACTTTTTTGGAAAAGCGATCCGCTGTTGCTGCTTTAAACTTTAAAGGCATCAATTCGTAAACAAATGCATACTCCTGTTAGAATATTAAAAGCCTCTGGATCGTTGCTTGTTTAAATAAATCAAAAGTCTTTCATTGGGTTTTGTTTCGCTTTGTTAGTCGAATTTCAAGCCACATGAGAAAATATTTTTGCCTTTTTTGAAAAAGCGATCCGCTGTTGCTGCTTTAAACTTTAAAGGCATCAATTCGTAAACAAATGCATACTAATGGTAGAATATGAAAAGCGTCTGAACCGTTGCTTGTTTAAATAAATCCAACGTATTTTATTAGGTTTTGTTTCGCTTTATTTAGTATAAACAAACTACATTGCTACATTGTATGCTACAGTAAGTATGCTGGAGTATAAGCGATCCGCTGCTGTTGCTTTAAATTAATCAAACGTAAACAAGGTTTTGTTTCGCTTTATTTAGTATAGACAAACTACATTGCTTCATTGTATGCTACAGTAAGTATGCTGGAGTATTAGCGCTCCGCTGCTGTTGCTTTAAATGAATGTATGGCTTTCAGCCCAGCCAGCAACCAAATCAAAAGATATCCCAGTCCATACAAACTCCAACCAGAAACTTTAACCCGAATCAGTCCAAGCGTAACTATATGATCACGTCAGCAATAGTATATTTACGAATAATTCGAAAAAAGTTCTGGGCTGATTCAGGTTAATATGAAGAAATTTTGAAAAATAAAATTTTTGGCTTTCAGCCTAGACAGCAACCAAATCAAAGACACCAACCATATAAAAAGACTCGCCAGGTGGCGAAACAAGCTTGTTGATGGAGGAGAGCTCGAGGGGAGGAGCAAAAAAGACCGAAAAGAGCTTAAATCTTTCAGTTTTTACACTGGAGGAATTTTGCTCCTTCTCACTAAACCCAGAAACCCCATATTAACACTACTGATTTCGATTTTTTTTACTGAATATCAGAAAGCAACTCAAAGAATTGTTGCCAGTATATTAGTACTGAAATTCCCTCAGCATCTAAAGCATCTAAAACTCCTTTTTTTTGTTCGGCAATGGAAGCAAATACCATTTTTCCGTTTATTCAAATTTGTAATGAAAATTCACTCAAAATGGGAAATATGCCTCAACTGGTAACACTGCATCAAGGGCTTAACTATTTACGCTTAAAAACAACACTGCATTTTATTCATTGGCAGCATTGTAACAGTCAAAGGTGTTTGTGGTAGTTTTATTGAAAATAAGAAAACAAAAGAATCATGAAGCGTTCAAAATGGCAATCGAGTATAACATCATTTTGATATCTACTAATACGATTTGTAATATTTTCAACGATTTCATTGATTTTTGGTACATTTTCAAATTCGACTCTACAACTTAATGACAACCATTTAATGTACATTAAATTGCAAGAATGAAATATTTTCTTTAACTGAAAAGTAAAAACCAAAACAACAAACTGTTCATTCCTACAATTTGCTAAAGAATATGAATCAAAAGGTTCATTTTGTGAATGCATTTGCAGTAGCTTAGAAGAAATTGACCATATCTTCTCTGTAATTTCTTCTAAGCTTCTTTTATATTCTTTTATATTTCACAATTTCTTCATATTAACCTGAATCAGCCCAAATTAGCAGGAGATCTTTTGATTTTTGGTTGCTGTCTAGGCTGAAAGCCAAAAATTTTATTTTTCACAATTTCTTCATATTAACCTGAATCAGCCCAGAACTTTTTTCGAATTATTCGTAAATATACTATTGCTGACGTGATCATATAGTTACGCTTGGACTGATTCGGGTTAAAGTTTCTGGTTGGAGTTTGTATGGACTGTGAGATCTTTTGATTTGGTTGCTGGCTGGGCTGAAAGCCAGACATTCATTTAAAGCAACAGCAGCGGAGCGCTAATACTCCAGCATACTTACTGTAGCATACAATGTAGCAATGTAGTTTGTCTATACTAAATAAATCGAAACAAAACCTTGTTTACGTTTGATTCATTTTAGCAATGTAGTTTGTTTATACTAAATAAAACGAAACAAAACCTAATAAAATACGTTGGATTTATTTAAACAAGCAACGGTCCAGACGCTTTTCATATTCTACCAGGAGTATGCATTTGTTTACGAATTGATGCCTTTAAAGTTTAAAGCAGCAACAGCGGATCGCTTTTTCAAAAAAGGCAAAAATATTTTCTCATGTGACTTGAAATTCGACTAACAAAGCGAAACAAAACCCAATGAAAGACTTTTGATTTATTTAAACAAGCAACGATCCAGAGGCTTTTAATATTCTAACAGGAGTATGCATTTGTTTACGAATTGATGCCTTTAAAGTTTAAAGCAGCAACAGCGGATCGCTTTTCCAAAAAAGTCAAAAATATTTTCTCATGTGGCTTGAAATTGGCTACCTCCCAAACAAAAAAAATCCAAATTTTATTCAATTGAATCACCTAATAATAACTTAGGTCTAACAATGATTTTTCAAAAATTCAGAAATTTAGCTTATTTTTATAATATTCAGATTGAAACTATTTGCCCTATATCCATTGATTTAGGCAATGTAGAGTTATCGTAACTAATATATGGGGAATATATTAGATTCGTTTGAGACGTGAGGGATTCAGAGGTCTCAGTAAATTTCTAGCTAGAATGTTTGGGTGAAACATGAGCATCTGCTTGTACTTCGAGTTAATTTCGGAATTTCGTCTTTTACTGCAGGTATATTCAGGTCTCTGTGGATGTTAGTATTTTTTATATACCAAGGGGCTCTGGCAATTTGTCTCAGGATTTTAGATTGGACTCTCTGGAGTTTTTCCACGTTCGAGGGAGAGGCAGTGCCCCAGAGTTCAATTCCATATGTCCATATGGGTTTTATTATACTTTTGTATATTTGGACTTTGTATGTGAGATTTAGCTTTGATGCCCTTGAGATTAGCCAATTTAGTTCCAATTGCTTTAATTTGATCTGAGTGATTTTGGATTCAATATGTTTATGCCATGTGAGTCGGCGATCGAGATGCATTCCAAGATACTTGCTTTCGGAACTTTCAGGGACGACTTGGCCGTTTATCTTTAGAGCAGGACAAGTGCCCCTTCTTAGAGTGAAGGTTAAGTGACAGCTTTTGGATTCATTGACCTTGATTTTCCATCGATGTAGCCAATTACTTAGAGTGTCCAAGTGTTTTTGCACGTATAGAGATGTCTGGGTTTGAGTGAGAGCACATGATAGCAGTGTCATCAGCAAAAGTCGATATGAGAGTTCTATCACTTTTGGGCATATCTGCAGTATAGAGAATATATAGCAGGGGCGCGAGGACACTACTCCGGCCAGTATTTCGTATTTTCGGGAGACAAAGCTTTTGTATTTTACTACAAATTTTCTATTCGTGAGGTAGTTTTTGAGTAGACAGTGCATATTAGCGGGAAGAATATGCTGTAGTTTGTAAATAAGTCCTTCGTGCCAGACTTTATCGAAGGCCTGGGTGATATCGAGGAAAACAGCGGAGCAATACTGTTTATTTTCGAAAGTGCCTTTTATTGAGTCAACAATGCGGTGCACTTGCTTTTCGCGGAAGCCAAACTGGTGATCGGGAATCACTTGTTTTTCTAGAATTTTCGGTAGAATCAATTTTATTAAAAGTTTTTCGAAGAGTTTCGATATTACAGATAGCAAACTTATAGGCCGGTAAGACGTCACATTACTGGGATCTTTTCCAGGTTTGGGAATCATTGTAACTTGAGATAGTTTCCAATCATCTGGGTAGTGACATGTTCTGTGAATCGCGTTAAATATGTGCAATAAGTGGGTTATTGCAACTGTTGGCAGTTCTTTTATCTTTGTTGGCGTTATCAAGTCCGGTCCTGGTGCTTTTTTCGGGTCCAAGCTTTTGTTTATTGCCTCCATAAGTTCGTTTTTTTTAATCGCGATTGTACAAGAGGTATTATGTGGGATTAATGTTGGTATTGGGATATCACCAGCTGTCGTGTTCGGGGTGAATACGGTTTTTAGGTGGTTGGCAAAAGCTGCACCCTTTTCTGCATCGCTTCTGGCCCAGTTTCCATTTGGCAGCCTTATAGGGGGTTCTGTCAGTATTGGTTTTTTCATATTTTTTGCAGCTCGCCAGAGCGAGTAGTTTGTTGATTTTGTGGGTGCGAGATGTTCAACAAATAGCTGGAATTCTCTTTCGGATTTCCTCTCAAGCTGCTTTTTTAGAATTCGAGAGACATCATTAAGTTGTTTTTTCAGATTTGGGGATCTGTTGTTTTGCCAATCGCGACGTATTTTCCTTTTATTTTTTATTAACTGCTCTATGTCCTTTGGAGTACACTTTGCATAGCTGCGAGTTGAGCTTTTTGGGATTTGGGCGGGAGTGGCCGCTGCAGCTGCTTGAGAAAGCAAGAGTGTGAAATTACTAACAGCTGTGTGTATTTCAACTTTCGTTTTTAGTGACACATTAGGGATAATGTGGGAGCTTATATACTTTCGATATTTGAGCCAGTTTGTAAGTTTGCTGGTCAGTTTATCTGGTGGATTGGCCTCAGAACTTGGCACATACTTTATTGTGATAATAGTAGGCGTATGGTCTGATGAGAGATCTAGAGAGGATTCAATAAACAATTGGCTCCTTTTTACAGTTTTGAAGACTGCAAAGTCAATGACATCGGGGGTTTTGCGACTGTCAGTTGGCCAGTAAGTTGGCGTGCCAGAAGAGATCACGTCAAGACCGAGTCTGTTGACAGTGTTCAACAGGAGCCTGCCCTTTGGCGATATAAGGCGAGAACCCCAATATGTATGTTTGGCGTTGAAATCGCCGGCAACGAGATACTTTTGCCCAAGAGAATGGAAAAAAGTTTGGAATTGTTGCTCAGATATTTTGTGTCTGGGCGGGCAGTATATAGCTGTTAATGTTAGGCCTTTTAAGTATTCATCGAGAGAAATACTTGTCGCTTGAATATATTCTGTGCAATAATTCTGGAGAGCGTAATGCTTTATATGACTTTTAAGAATGGCGGTTCCACCTCTAGCGTTTCCGCTTGGATGCTTTGTGTCATAGAGTCTGTATCCTGGTAAATTGAAAAAGTGTTTTTCAGTGAAGTGTGTTTCAGAAATTAGCATAACGTCTATGCTGGACTCTTTCAAGAACTCGAGAAGTTCTAGTTTGTGATGACACAGGCCGTTTGCATTCCAGAATGATATTTTTAAACCATTCATGGCTTAGACATGAGATGTTGTAGCAGAAGACTTTGATTCTTTATCATTTCTTGCATCATATTTTGCATACCAGACATAAATTGGACTGGCGTAGGAAACGCCTTGTTTTGTAAGTGGGTTTGCGAAGGATTGTGCAGCGGATAGAGGAGGAAATTTGTGGGTTTTCCATGTTTCATGTTTTTGCGTCACGTTATGGAGCTTTGATAGACTGCACAGCCTCTATAGTTAGCAGTGTGATTGCCACCGCAATTACTTCATTTTTATAACCCTTATATTAACTTGCTTTGGGCGGACTATATATATATATATATATATATCCTCAAATCTGCGGCGAGCTTTTTCATTCACTTCCACATGAGCTAGAGAGCTGAAATTTGGAACACTGATAGAACTCCGGTGACAATGCATTCTATCAAATTTTGGGGTCCATCAGAGGCGTAGGGGGCCGTGGGGGGACTCAAACTTTTTTTTTTAAACATGACATAACTTCCGATTCCTTTAAGCTACAATGATGAAATTTGGTAGGTGGGTTCTTATTGACAAAATGATTTTTTATACCCTTTGGAAAGGGGGGTGTGGGGGCAAAGGGGAGCGGAATGGAGCCAATTTAAATTTAAATTTTTTTTTTAATAAAAAAAAATTTTTTAAATGTAAAAATTTAAGAAGAAAAACTATACCGGCAAAATATAAATGAAAAAGAAATATACCGAAAAAAAAATTTTTTTTTTTTTAAATTTTTTAAAAAAAAAAGGGGAAAATAAAAAAAGAGTAAAAAACAAGTTTCTTAAAATACAACCCTTTAACCGACTAAAAAGCAGAAAATAAATTTTCTTTAAATTAATTTCGATTTAAAATTAAGGTTTTTTGGCTACTTTGTTCCTAATATCATTGCAAATTTTGAAGTAGCCAAAAACCCTTAATTTTAAATCGAAATTGCAGAAATTAATTTAAAGAAAATTTATTTTCTGCTTTTTAGTCGGTTAAAGGGTTATATTTTAAAAAACTTGTTTTTTACTCTTTTTTATTTAATAGTGGAATCCTCTTTTGTTTTTGTGCACGAACCTGTTTCGTGCAGGTCTCCACAAATTACGCACACGCTGGGAAGAGTGCAGTAAGACTTTGTGTAGCCGTATTCTTGGCAGTTATGACACTGAATCGGTCCACTGCGCTTGTGAGGCACTTCAATTGTGATTTTGCGATGTAGCAGATATCTGAGCGAGTATATCGGGTGGGGTTCACCTTTTTTGAGCAATTTTGAGTCGAACTCTAGTTCCACACGAAAAAGGGGTTGTGGGATTTTTTTTTGATTCTGGATATTGAATACGAACTTTATTTGGAAGCCTTCATCGCTTAGTGCAGTTTTGATTTCGTCGCATTCTACGAAAGGCTCGATACCTTTCAGTACGACTGAGAGGCCTTTGGAACTTTTGAGCTGGTAGGTGTAGTAGCTCTTTTTGAGTTTATCAAAGAGATTGACAATTTTTCTATAATTGGATTCGATGTTAATTTGGATTTTTCTTTCGTGTACTTGTCCCCTGAGAATAGAAATCACGTGGAAATTATTAGGACCAATATTTTGAGTTATATCTTTGATGAGCGAATCAGAGTTTCGCTCACGCAGGTAGATAAGTGGGGGTTTTTGCGATTTCGGCTTGGGATCCGAATCATTTTCTTCAGCAAGAATCGCATATCGATTTTGCCCAAGCTCGAGAGATGGTTTAACGGGATTCGTCTTTTGAATTTTTGCGGAATGCCTATTCCCATTAGGGGGGGACGATAGTACTCGCTTTGCGAAGTAAATGTTGATTCCTGTCTGCACTGTCGGCATTTTGCTCTTTTGACCTGTATTAATGGAGCGAGTAGCGACCTTTGTTATGCGATTAGCGATTTTAGAAAATCCGCTATTCGTCTCACTTGAGTCAGGAATGGGGGTAAGGCCTACGGCGATTTCAATATATTTGCTAGGGGTATCAACCAAAGAAATTGACGATACAGAGTTACCTGTGTTTGCGTGTGCAGTATCGCTATGGGAACTCCACTGTATATCTGACGAGGAAATTTGAATAGTTTGTTGTTGTTGTTGCGGAAGCTGTTGCTGTGCACCGTCTTGCTGTGGAAGCTTTTGCTGCAGGGGTTGCAAAAGTTGTTGTTGTAGTTGCAGCTGTTGATGAGCTGTACCATTTCGTCCACTGTCTACTGATGACGGAGGGGTACGTTGCATGACGAGCGGTCACACTGGTACTAATTTTGCGTTTTTAAGGTTCTGGTCACTCTAATTAGAAAAGCGACGCATAGATGGCGCGATGCAGTTTGTGTACTCGCTGATCGCTGCAAACAGATGTTTTTTGGGATATTTTTTTCCGAGGGAAATTTTAACGTCAACGCTGTGTTGACTTTGCTGTCAGTGGATCAGCTGATTATATTTTGTTTATAAAGAATGTGTAATGTTTTAGCAGATATGTTGCGCGGGATAAAGTTTTTGTTGATGAAGCGAATTCGAATTGTGATTTTATTTGGCAAAAATTTTTGGTTTGGTTTTTAATTTCACAAAAGTGTCCAAGCAAGTGATCGCGAGCCCTATGTAAACGCGTCACTGTACTATCGCACGAAGCCTCGGGGCTGTTTCAATATTTTTAGAGTAGAATTTCCGATATAAAAAATTGATTTTATGAGAGCAGATTTTTTATTCGAACAACCGATTGAACTGACGTTTCCAAAGTCCAATATGTCCTGCGTAATGCACGGAGTCCTGACGAGGCAGTTGACGCCAGTTATATTCAAAATAAGCGATATTAATCAAAATTAAAACAATGAAAAAACTTATTAATTGAATTTGGTTTTCTTTTTTTTTTCTTTGCAGGGGCTTATTCTCATGTGTTTCAGAGGGAATTCCCAATATCGGAACGAAGCGTAGATCGGGTTCCATTTATAATGGTCTCGTTTTTAACAACAGTGCCTGGCATCGCAGCACATTGCGATGACTCGGGACGATTGCGGTATTATTGCTGCACCCACGACGACGACTTGTTTCGCTGGAGGAGACCACTCCAAGAGAATGATGTATCCAGCACTACAAATTGAAAAATGTAGAAGACAAGACCTCGAAAAATATATGAAAATTCTTAAATTTGCTAATTCAGCTATTTTTGTGTATATATTGTTAACTATGTATGCATATTCAAAAAAGAAACAAAACTAATAAATATGTGATTGAACATGTATTTTTATAAACAAAAGAAAATCATTAGATATTGTACAAGACGATATTTTGAAGTTTGGCTTCATTCTGTTTTGAGGAGTATATCAAAGAAGTCGAGTATACATTTTTATATTTTTGAAAGAAATACCACAACACGCAGCATGGAATCAAAGTGTTTAATTGTTGACGGTAAAAAGAAGGAGCAACAATATAAAATAATTCAAAACCCATTTAAGAAGAACACCAACGAGAAGAATGATCAGAATAAATATTCCTCTTCGGATATTAAATATAAGAAAATTATATAATAATTGAAACAAGAAAAATATGTTTAAAAACTTTTGTTTTTATTAAATAAATTCAAATAAAAATTTTAGACATAAATGTCCACAGTTAAAAGAATTGTAGTTTTGTAATTGATTATAGTTATACGTTAGGTTACGATTTCCAAGATATTTGATGATTTCCTTCGGAGGAGGTAAGTTCCCAAAGCTATCAAAATATTCCTTCCTTTGTAATATGCTACCCAATGTGTACCAATTCCACTAGATGAATCCAGATTCACAATACCGCTTTCAATATGATGTACGCGTTTTGGTAGTTCATATAGGAATTTTTATAGAATGTTTTTTATTTCCTAGGGTAGATCTAATTGATTTTTGAGCAATTTTAATAGCGTCTTGAATGTTGTCTGGCTTAACTTTCTTTAACATTTTAGTCGCATTTTTTATTGCTAACGAAAATGTTTTTTTAACTTTCAATCCACGTTTTTTCGGCCCTTTCATTACACACCCCATACCTAGTTTGGTTTAAGTTTTCATGACGTTTGTTATGAACCAACCGGCTTCACGTTCACCAATGCTGCTTTCTTTAGATTTTACCCGTTCTCAAGCTCGTTCAGCGTTTATTCAAATTTGTAATGAAAATTCACTCAAAATGGGAAATATGCCTCAACTGGTAACACTGCATCAAGGGCTTAACTATTTACGCTTAAAAACAACACTGCATTTTATTCATTGGCAGCATTGTAACAGTCAAAGGTGTTTGTGGTAGTTTTATTGAAAATAAGAAAACAAAAGAATCATGAAGCGTTCAAAATGGCAATCGAGTATAACATCATTTTGATATCTACTAATACGATTTGTAATATTTTCAACGATTTCATTGATTTTTGGTACATTTTCCAATTCGACTCTACAACTTAATGACAACCATTTAATGTACATTAAATTGCAAGAATGAAATATTTTCTTTAACTGAAAAGTAAAAACCAAAACAACAAACTGTTTATTCCTACAATTTGCTAAAGAATATGAATCAAAAGGTTAATTTTGTGAATGCATTTGCAGTAGCTTAGAAGAAATTACAGAGAAGATATGGTCAATTTCTTCAACAGCCTCTGTGCTGTTGGCAGCTGTTGGAAAGTCAAATTTTCTTGTCAGCCTTCTTGTTTGGGAGAAACTATTCAGTCTTACACTTCCGTTGTCAGTTTGTCTTCAAGAAAAGTCCATGGATTTGAAAACAGCGCTTAAACATGCAAAAACATTATTGGATACCCTACAAAAGTATCGGCAAAATGCAGAAGAAGTTTTTAAGTCCATCTTTAATTCTGCTTCAACACTTTGCGAAAATGTTTTTCAATCGGACCTACAGCTTCCAAGACTCTCCAAGCAGACATCACGTGCGCATCCTGGCACAACATCAGTTGAAGAATATTTCAGGGTGTCTGCATTCATACCTTGCGTTGAAGGTCTTATTCAAAATATTTCCGATAGATTTATTTCTAATGAAGATGTACTTTCAAGTCTTCAGGTAAGGTTACTCCATTGCCAGCACCTGCTACTAAATTATTTATATACATTTGATTTTCTTAAACTCATATTTGAGCATAGAGGTCAAATCAAATAATGTGCATATCGAATTGCTAATATTTTCAGAAAATCATCACGAATATTTGGATGATAACACATCAATGTCTGCAGTGGAGGCAGAATACGAACTTTGGTGTAAAACAGTGTCGGCTATTGACGGCTCCTCTGAAGTCTTAAAAGTACTGCAGTATTGCGACGGTACATATTTTCGCACAATAAAACACCTACTCGCGATTTTGATGACGATGCCAGTAACAACTTGCAGTGTGGAAAGGTCGTTTTCAACATTGAAAAGGGTAAAAACTTTACCAAGAAGTGTCATGAGGGATGACAGGCTTAGTGCATTAGCCATGATGTCAATACACTGGGACGTTACGGTTGATCCTCTAAAAGTTATAAATATTATGGCTGGGGCCAAAACTCAAAAAATTCTTCTGTAAAAAAATAAAAAAAAATATACTACCAAAAAAAAAATTTTTTTTTGCAAATTTTTCGTTTTTATTGAAACTTGGCTAAATGTCAATTTCTTTGATGAAGGATTTTTTGATCCAAATCTTTTTAACGTTTTCCGCAAAGATAGAGATGCTGTCAAGACTGAGCTCTCTAGGGGTGGCGGATTGATTGTCGTTAAACGTAATCTTCGCGCTTCCCTGTTCATCTTGGATAATTCTGACTCCCTTTTGGATCAGATCTGCGTTGCTGTCGACGGTGCTGGTGGATTTCTTTATATTTGTGCTTCATAAATTCCGCCGAATAGTAATGAAAGTCTGTATAAAGCGCATGTAGATAATATCTTAGCCTAAGATTTAAATAAATTAGGTGATAATCATATTTGTGTTCTAGGTGGTTTTAATTTGTGCAATATTTCTTGGTCTCATTTCGATAATGGTAGTGGTCTCATTGCCTCTAATGTTTTAAGTTATTTTGAAATTAATTTGATTGATAGTTTTTTAAGTATAGATTTAGTACAAGTTAATGGATTGGTTAACAAACTGAATAGAATCCTCGATCTAGTCTTTATTAGTAATAACCTAAACATTAATTTATATAATTGCTGTTGTCCCTTTGCCCCTACGGATATGCATCATGTGCCTTTGTTACTTGCTCTTAACTTTTATGAATGTAAATGATTCTAAATCTTGCCTTAATTTTAAACTCTGTGATTATGTTAAATTGAATCACTCACTTCTCATTTTTGATTGGGAGTCTGTGTTTTATGGACTGGATGTTTCCAATTGTTATATCTTTAAGACTAATGTATTTGATATTTGTTTAAGTAATGTTCCATGTATTTCTAAGAATTTGAGAAATAAGTTTCTTAAGAAGTTCAAATCCACACTTAATCCTAATTTCAAAGCCTGGCACTTGCATTATTGGAAGGAGTTCACTTGCCTTGATAAGTTTTTATACAAGAATCATATTTTAAAATAAGAAGCAGAATTAAAATCTGACCCGAAAGCTTTCTGGCGATTTATTAAATCGAAAACAACCTGCTCAAACATTCCCTCAGGAGTTTTTCTAGGTGATAAATCTGCTAATTCCGCAGCTGATGCAGCTAACCTTTTTGCTGATTTTTTCTGCTCTAACTTCGTCTCAGATTCTGACTCCGACCCTGATGTCTTATTCAACTTAGGACATTCTTTGGATTTTGGTGGGTTAGTTTTACCTGATCATGATGTGGGTAGGGGGATTCTAAATCTCAAATCCTCTTTCCAAATGGATGTAAATGGTCTGTCTGTCTCTGTTCTTAAAAATTGTCCTTCTCTTGTCCGTCCGCTTAAAATCATTTTTAATAAATCTCTATCCTCGGGTGTCTTTATTGCTGCATGGAAAGTTGCTTCTATTACCCCTATCTTCAGAAGTGGGGTTAGAAATAATGTCGCCAATTATAGACCCATTTAAAAACTTTCAACTGTGTCTAAGCTTTTTGAGAGTATCATAAACATTAAGTTATATTTTGCTGTTAAGTATTACATCTCTCCAAATCAACATGGTTTCGTCCAAGGTCGTTCTACAGTGTCTAATCTCGCTATTTTTCTGATGACTGTATTTCTGCGTTTCAAGATGTTCTCCAATTGGATACGATTTACACGGATTTTTCTAAAGCTTTTGACCAGGTTTCGCATAAGATTTTACTTGCAAAATTGACCAGTTTTGGGTTCCATTCTGTCTTTTTGAATTGGATTAGGATCCAATCTTCGTAATCGCCAGTGTGTTGTTGTTGTAGACGATGCCTCCTCTCAACCTTTTATAGCCTCTTTTGGCATTCCACAAGGTAGTATCCTGGGGCCATTACTTTTTATCCTTTTCATTAATGACATTAGTTCTTATTTTTTAACTTCAAAATTCCTTCTATATGCGGATGACCTAAAAATCTATTCTGTAAGATACTGTAGTGTAACCATAGAAATGTTCATTGCCGACCCTTGCTTGCTAGACATACAAAGAAATGCAATGAGTGACATTTTAGCTGACCATGCTACAAATGCACTCAATGCATTTAAAAGTAGAACATCGACCTATCGTACCGACTCAATGCGATCGATAGCTCGATGGTGATTGGTTAGCACAATCTAAAAAAGGGGATAGTATTAAAATAGAAATATAAAAGGCGGGAATGCCAAAATAAAGAGAAGTATAGATTGAACTACTAAAGCCAGTGTTTAATTCATACTTCAAATTCATGCTCTGTGGAAACACAATTATAGCTGAATAATATAGTTTGGTCAAAGGCAAACTCTGCCCGACCAAGAACAACAGTCTCACCACCACATGGCGATCCTGCCGAATTTCGAACTATATTTCTAGAAAAACCAATAAATAAATGGATAAAGCACAACCAAAACCTCTGACAATCGAGGAATATCGCGCCAGGCAACAAAGACACTTAGAAGAAAAACTTACTGCCATTCCTAAGATGCAAACTCCCAGGTGTATCAAGAAACGAGGGGGTAAAGTAGTTTACTTACGGAAGAGACTAGCGCATCTGCAAAGTATTGTGAAATGCGACAACCCACCGGCTTGGTCGTTAGCCACAACTCTCTGGGAAGAAATTGATGATTTAAAAAAGCAATTGAATAAAAAAAAAAAGTAAAACATAAAATTGCACAAACACTTCATTTAAAAAAAAAAAAAAAGAAAATATATATATAAAAAGCTTAAAAGATGGGCAAAACACAAAGCAGACCCCAAATACAGGAAACTATTGTAAACAATAGCACAAGCGGTACAATTAATATACCTCACATATCAGAGGGTATTTTGACTTTAATAGCAATAGCTACGATTTTATTTATTGCATATAAACTAAATAAATATTTTAAAGCTTATGTGCATAAACACAAGATGAATATAACAAATGTGTAAATGTTTATAAAAAAAAAACAAATGGAAGATTTAAAAAAAATATTAGATAGAATACACATAAATATTAGAAAAAGCTCTAGTAGGACATATAAAAAAGGAACTATAGAAGAGAAACTACAAGAAATAGATGAATTAGAAACGGACTCCAAAATTTTAGAAAACCAGTTAGCAGATGAAGAGGACTATAAGCGTTTAAGAATAGAATTTAATAGTACACTTAGGGCCACTAGACAGCTGCTTTTAGAACAGCTAAAAAATAATTCAAAAACCGTACACTCATTAAACACGATGGCAGATTTTAACATAGAAACGGCTTCGAAATCAATCTCGATTTTCTCAGGCAATATTTTAGAGTTAGACAGTTTCCTTATCACGACTGAATTAATAAACAAATATCTAAATGACTCAGGAAAAGTTGACTTATTGCAATACGTGTATCACGCCAAACTTACAACGCATGTACGAACATCGATAGGTAGTTATCAAACTCCTGATAATTTTGAGGCACTAAAGGTATTACTAAAGCAAAGATATAAAGACAATACAACCTCATCACAGCTACAGACAAGACTAAGTAACTTAACACAGAAAAACATGCAAGTAAATACATATAAAGAACAGTTACTTGCCATAATAGAAGGATTGAACAGAATTGGCATAGAAGATTTAGGGACAAATGCCTCAGAAGCAGAAAGGAAAGTAATAATAAATCAAAATAACAAAACGGCACTTGCGGCATTTAAAAAAGGTCTAAATGAAAACTTTCGAACGACCATTTTTGCTGCTCGTCCAAAAGACTTAGCAGAAGCAGTGGAGATAGCCATTCAGCTAGAAAACTCTCCGATTGCATTATCTAATACAGTTATGCACCTTAGGAAGCCATTCAACTCGCCTCGAAAATATGAAAATCCATTCAACTCAGAAAGACGGAACAAGTACGAACACAGGAATAAAAATAATGACAATTTTCACTACAAGAACAGAAACACCAACAACAGTTACAACGGAAATAGCAAGAACAGATACAACAAAAGCAAACATAACACAAATCAACCGAACAGATACGTGCAGGTAATGAAAAATGAAGAAAACGAATTGGGCTCGGAGGACTCGATCTTTCCGGACAGCCAAAACTAAAGATATTTAAAATATCGGATAACAATTCTAATTTCATAGAGGTAGAATTTAAAACAAAAAACCTGACATTTTTGATAGACACGGGTGCAGATATATCTTTGTGCAAATCCAATAGTAAACTAAATAATGAATTCTATAACCCAGATAAAAAATGCAAATTAACAGGCATAACAAAAGAAGAAATTTCTTCACTTGGTTTAATAAATCTAAAGCTTGATCTAGGAGAACAAAGTTGTTATCATTTCTTTCAATTGGTCAAATCGGATTTTCCAATTGAGGCTGACGGCATAATAGGTAGAGATTTTTTAAAGAAATTCATGTGTAAAATCGATTATGAAACTTTTACAATTTCAATATGCATAAAAGATACCTTACCCATGCACACAAAATCACACAGTACATTCAAAATCACAATACCTCCTAGAACAGAAATAATGCAACCAATTAAATTAAAACTCACTGAAGACAAGGTAATTTTAAATAAAGAATTAAAAGAGGGAATTTTTTTAAGCAATTCGATAGCACCAAAAAGTGGCATGACACACATTAAAATTTTGAACACAACGAACTCTGAAGTAACTTTAGAAGGAATAGAGTTGAAAATTGACTCATTGAGTAATTACGACATATTACCATACAACAATACGAAAAACATTCATAATGAAGAACGACTGCACAAAATTCTCGAGGCGCTTGATATAAAAAGTGATGACACACAAGTAAAAAGGGAATTAACAAAAATTATTAAAGAGTATCAAAATGTATTTCACCTTGAAAATGAATTGTTGACAGTAAATAATTTCTATAAACAAAATATCACGACCTCAGACAACACTCCGGTATACATAAAAAATTACAGAATACCTCATACACACACAGAAGTAGTGAGAAGTAATTGCTGTTGTCCCTTTGCCCCTACGGATATGCATCATGTGCCTTTGTTACTTGCTCTTAACTTTTATGAATGTAAATGATTCTAAATCTTGCCTTAATTTTAAACTCTGTGATTATGTTAAATTGAATCACTCACTTCTCATTTTTGATTGGGAGTCTGTGTTTTATGGACTGGATGTTTCCAATTGTTATATCTTTAAGACTAATGTATTTGATATTTGTTTAAGTAATGTTCCATGTATTTCTAAGAATTTGAGAAATAAGTTTCTTAAGAAGTTCAAATCCACACTTAATCCTAATTTCAAAGCCTGGCACTTGCATTATTGGAAGGAGTTCACTTGCCTTGATAAGTTTTTATACAAGAATCATATTTTAAAATAAGAAGCAGAATTAAAATCTGACCCGAAAGCTTTCTGGCGATTTATTAAATCGAAAACAACCTGCTCAAACATTCCCTCAGGAGTTTTTCTAGGTGATAAATCTGCTAATTCCGCAGCTGATGCAGCTAACCTTTTTGCTGATTTTTTCTGCTCTAACTTCGTCTCAGATTCTGACTCCGACCCTGATGTCTTATTCAACTTAGGACATTCTTTGGATTTTGGTGGGTTAGTTTTACCTGATCATGATGTGGGTAGGGGGATTCTAAATCTCAAATCCTCTTTCCAAATGGATGTAAATGGTCTGTCTGTCTCTGTTCTTAAAAATTGTCCTTCTCTTGTCCGTCCGCTTAAAATCATTTTTAATAAATCTCTATCCTCGGGTGTCTTTATTGCTGCATGGAAAGTTGCTTCTATTACCCCTATCTTCAGAAGTGGGGTTAGAAATAATGTCGCCAATTATAGACCCATTTAAAAACTTTCAACTGTGTCTAAGCTTTTTGAGAGTATCATAAACATTAAGTTATATTTTGCTGTTAAGTATTACATCTCTCCAAATCAACATGGTTTCGTCCAAGGTCGTTCTACAGTGTCTAATCTCGCTATTTTTCTGATGACTGTATTTCTGCGTTTCAAGATGTTCTCCAATTGGATACGATTTACACGGATTTTTCTAAAGCTTTTGACCAGGTTTCGCATAAGATTTTACTTGCAAAATTGACCAGTTTTGGGTTCCATTCTGTCTTTTTGAATTGGATTAGGATCCAATCTTCGTAATCGCCAGTGTGTTGTTGTTGTAGACGATGCCTCCTCTCAACCTTTTATAGCCTCTTTTGGCATTCCACAAGGTAGTATCCTGGGGCCATTACTTTTTATCCTTTTCATTAATGACATTAGTTCTTATTTTTTAACTTCAAAATTCCTTCTATATGCGGATGACCTAAAAATCTATTCTGTAAGATACTGTAGTGTAACCATAGAAATGTTCATTGCCGACCCTTGCTTGCTAGACATACAAAGAAATGCAATGAGTGACATTTTAGCTGACCATGCTACAAATGCACTCAATGCATTTAAAAGTAGAACATCGACCTATCGTACCGACTCAATGCGATCGATAGCTCGATGGTGATTGGTTAGCACAATCTAAAAAAGGGGATAGTATTAAAATAGAAATATAAAAGGCGGGAATGCCAAAATAAAGAGAAGTATAGATTGAACTACTAAAGCCAGTGTTTAATTCATACTTCAAATTCATGCTCTGTGGAAACACAATTATAGCTGAATAATATAGTTTGGTCAAAGGCAAACTCTGCCCGACCAAGAACAACAGTCTCACCACCACATGGCGATCCTGCCGAATTTCGAACTATATTTCTAGAAAAACCAATAAATAAATGGATAAAGCACAACCAAAACCTCTGACAATCGAGGAATATCGCGCCAGGCAACAAAGACACTTAGAAGAAAAACTTACTGCCATTCCTAAGATGCAAACTCCCAGGTGTATCAAGAAACGAGGGGGTAAAGTAGTTTACTTACGGAAGAGACTAGCGCATCTGCAAAGTATTGTGAAATGCGACAACCCACCGGCTTGGTCGTTAGCCACAACTCTCTGGGAAGAAATTGATGATTTAAAAAAGCAATTGAATAAAAAAAAAAAGTAAAACATAAAATTGCACAAACACTTCATTTAAAAAAAAAAAAAAAGAAAATATATATATAAAAAGCTTAAAAGATGGGCAAAACACAAAGCAGACCCCAAATACAGGAAACTATTGTAAACAATAGCACAAGCGGTACAATTAATATACCTCACATATCAGAGGGTATTTTGACTTTAATAGCAATAGCTACGATTTTATTTATTGCATATAAACTAAATAAATATTTTAAAGCTTATGTGCATAAACACAAGATGAATATAACAAATGTGTAAATGTTTATAAAAAAAAAACAAATGGAAGATTTAAAAAAAATATTAGATAGAATACACATAAATATTAGAAAAAGCTCTAGTAGGACATATAAAAAAGGAACTATAGAAGAGAAACTACAAGAAATAGATGAATTAGAAACGGACTCCAAAATTTTAGAAAACCAGTTAGCAGATGAAGAGGACTATAAGCGTTTAAGAATAGAATTTAATAGTACACTTAGGGCCACTAGACAGCTGCTTTTAGAACAGCTAAAAAATAATTCAAAAACCGTACACTCATTAAACACGATGGCAGATTTTAACATAGAAACGGCTTCGAAATCAATCTCGATTTTCTCAGGCAATATTTTAGAGTTAGACAGTTTCCTTATCACGACTGAATTAATAAACAAATATCTAAATGACTCAGGAAAAGTTGACTTATTGCAATACGTGTATCACGCCAAACTTACTACGCATGTACGAACATCGATAGGTAGTTATCAAACTCCTGATAATTTTGAGGCACTAAAGGTATTACTAAAGCAAAGATATAAAGACAATACAACCTCATCACAGCTACAGACAAGACTAAGTAACTTAACACAGAAAAACATGCAAGTAAATACATATAAAGAACAGTTACTTGCCATAATAGAAGGATTGAACAGAATTGGCATAGAAGATTTAGGGACAAATGCCTCAGAAGCAGAAAGGAAAGTAATAATAAATCAAAATAACAAAACGGCACTTGCGGCATTTAAAAAAGGTCTAAATGAAAACTTTCGAACGACCATTTTTGCTGCTCGTCCAAAAGACTTAGCAGAAGCAGTGGAGATAGCCATTCAGCTAGAAAACTCTCCGATTGCATTATCTAATACAGTTATGCACCTTAGGAAGCCATTCAACTCGCCTCGAAAATATGAAAATCCATTCAACTCAGAAAGACGGAACAAGTACGAACACAGGAATAAAAATAATGACAATTTTCACTACAAGAACAGAAACACCAACAACAGTTACAACGGAAATAGCAAGAACAGATACAACAAAAGCAAACATAACACAAATCAACCGAACAGATACGTGCAGGTAATGAAAAATGAAGAAAACGAATTGGGCTCGGAGGACTCGATCTTTCCGGACAGCCAAAACTAAAGATATTTAAAATATCGGATAACAATTCTAATTTCATAGAGGTAGAATTTAAAACAAAAAACCTGACATTTTTGATAGACACGGGTGCAGATATATCTTTGTGCAAATCCAATAGTAAACTAAATAATGAATTCTATAACCCAGATAAAAAATGCAAATTAACAGGCATAACAAAAGAAGAAATTTCTTCACTTGGTTTAATAAATCTAAAGCTTGATCTAGGAGAACAAAGTTGTTATCATTTCTTTCAATTGGTCAAATCGGATTTTCCAATTGAGGCTGACGGCATAATAGGTAGAGATTTTTTAAAGAAATTCATGTGTAAAATCGATTATGAAACTTTTACAATTTCAATATGCATAAAAGATACCTTACCCATGCACACAAAATCACACAGTACATTCAAAATCACAATACCTCCTAGAACAGAAATAATGCAACCAATTAAATTAAAACTCACTGAAGACAAGGTAATTTTAAATAAAGAATTAAAAGAGGGAATTTTTTTAAGCAATTCGATAGCACCAAAAAGTGGCATGACACACATTAAAATTTTGAACACAACGAACTCTGAAGTAACTTTAGAAGGAATAGAGTTGAAAATTGACTCATTGAGTAATTACGACATATTACCATACAACAATACGAAAAACATTCATAATGAAGAACGACTGCACAAAATTCTCGAGGCGCTTGATATAAAAAGTGATGACACACAAGTAAAAAGGGAATTAACAAAAATTATTAAAGAGTATCAAAATGTATTTCACCTTGAAAATGAATTGTTGACAGTAAATAATTTCTATAAACAAAATATCACGACCTCAGACAACACTCCGGTATACATAAAAAATTACAGAATACCTCATACACACACAGAAGTAGTGAATGAACAGGTACAGAAAATGTTGCAGAATGACATAATTGAACCGTCAGTTAGCCCGTACAATGCTCCCGTTTTGCTAGTACCAAAAAAGAATGTTCAAGACAAAAAAAAAATGGAGACTGGTAGTTGATTATAGAAAACTTAATGATAAAGTTGTAAATGACAAATTTCCGTTAACCCGACTAAAGGACATTTTAGACAAATTAGGAAGGGGAAAATGGTTTTCAACACTGGACATGACTAGTTCATTTCATCAAATAGGACTAGAAAATGATTCACGTCCATTGACAGCTTTTTCAGCAGCAAATGGGCATTATCAATTTAAACGTCTACCCTTTGGATTAAAAATTTCCACAAATAGTTTCCAAAGAATGGTTACAATAGCACTTTCTGGTTTAGAATCGAATGCTTTTCTATATGTAGACGACATTATTGTGCATGGATGCAGTCTAAATCACCATAATCAAAATCTAATTAACGTCTTAGACCGGTTGCAACGTTACAATCTAAAATTGAATGCTGCAAAATGTTGTTTTCTACGACCAGAAGTCGTATATTTAGGACATTTGATTACAAATGAAGGAGTCAGAACTGACCCGTCTAAATACGAGACTGTAAAGAATTATCCAATTCCTAAGAATGTAGACGAAGTTAGAAGATTTGTTGCATTCTGCAATTACTATAGAAGATTCATACCAAATTTTGCAGATATTGCTAAGAGTCTAAACGCACTTTTGAAGAAATCAATTAAGTTTGTTTGGTCGGAAGAATGCCAGACATCCTTTGAAACCCTAAAAGAAAAACTCATTCAACCCCCACTATTACAGTACCCAGATTTTAATAAATCATTCATACTCACCACTGATGCATCAAACTATGCACTAGGAGCAATTTTATCACAAGGTGAAGTAGGTGATGATTTACCGATATCTTATGCCAGCAAAGCATTGCAAAAGCACGACTTGAATAAACCAGTTATTGAGAAAGAATTACTAGCAATTCATTGGGGAATTAATTTTTTTAAACCATACCTCTATGGTAGGAAATTCACAGTGGTTACGGACTATAGACCTTTAATTTCTTTATTTTCACACAAAAACCCGTCTTCAAAAATGACAAGAATTCGATTGGATTTAAGCGATTATGATTACAATATAATTTACAAAAAAGGAAAAATGAATACAAACGCGGATGCACTTTCAAGAATTCAAATTGACTCTGACACACTAAAACAAATGATACCGCAAGAAAATGATGAAAAAGTAAAAAAGACTTTAGTAATAACAAGAGGCATGGCAAATAAAAACAAAGAGGCAGATAGTGGGAATGTTTTAGAGGCAAATGAAGATATGGATAAATGTAGCTCTCAGAAGCCTGATCAACTTCAAATATGGGAATGCACCTCCGTTAGTGAAGTGAGAAATATAAAGAAACTGCAGTTTAATGAGTATATAGAGAATATAGATATATATATAAAAAAAATATCGTGCACGTGGGACATAGTGACAATTCAGCGAAACCAGTTTCGTCCATGAAGAAGCTACAACCCAAAGTTTTTAATAAGCATGCAAGATTTAGTGATAACTCATCGAAACTAGATTCGATACTGAGGAAACTAATATCTGAAAAGGAGAAAGAAAATATCAAAGAGCTAGCGCTAGCAAAGGAAGATAGAATATTTGAAATGTATACAAAGGAAGAATTAAAAGAAAAATTTACGAATATAATGAATAATAAAAGTCCTCAACTAAAAATATTAATTTATGACCCACCGAAAAGAATACAAAATGACCTCGTAAAATACAAACTAATTGATGAATTCTATTGTACCGCGCACTTAGGAGTTAGAAAAACATTAATGAAGTTGAAACAAAGATACGTATGGAAAAATATGAACAAGATGGTAAAAAACTTTATTACCCATTGTGACAAATGTGCAAGAAGTAAACAAACACAAACCACTAAAGAGCCACTCACGCTAAAAGACACACCAGATAACAGTTTTCAGGTCATTTCAATAGATACCGTAGGCCCATTAAGGATTTCAAATGAATACCGCTACATACTTACAATGCAATGTGAACTCACAAAATTTGTAATTGCACACCCAATGTCAACAAAAGACGCTCATACGACTGCAAGGACATTAGTTGAACAGTTTATTTTAAAATACGGACACTTTAAAATTTTAAAATCAGACAATGGGACGGAATTTAAAAACGAATTAATGCATAACATATGTAAACTTTTGAAAATCGAACAAAAATTTTCAACACCTTACCACCATGAAACAATAGGCTCACTTGAACGTAATCATAGGGTTCTGAATGAATTCCTTTTGACAACAACGACCGACAATGAATGGGATAAGTGGATTCCATACTTTACTTTTGCATACAACACGACCCCACACATTGACACCGGATACACACCATACGAACTAGATTATGGATAATTACCATACTTATCGAATGATATCTTAGAATCAAAAACCAAAATTTATGATTTTGATAACTACCTAAATGAGATGCGAGCCAGACTAAAGTCTGCCTTAAGCAAAGCGAAAGATATGATCGTGTCAGCAAAAACAAAACGAACTGAGAAAAATTTAGAACGCACAAATGCACTACATGCAGAAATAGGAGATTTAGTTCTACTAAAAGTAGAAAATAGAAAGAAAAATCAGAATCCATATAAAGGACCATATACAGTTTTAGATAGAATAGGAGTTAATACTATAATAGACTATAATGGAGCACATGAGAAAGTACACAACAACCAATTAAAGCTATATAAATCAGATATGTAAAAAAAAAAACATAAAATTAGTAAATAAATATATACATATAAAAATTATATAACATAAAAATTAAGAAAATTGTTGTAAAAATCAAATATTAAATTAGACAAAAATTATAAAAAAAAAAAAATTATATACATATACTTTATAACACATTTATATTAACGTTTTAAGAAAAATTTTTGTAAACCCCCTAATTTTTCTCTTAAGGGTAAGGGTGTAGTGTAACCATATAAATGTACATTGCCGACCCTTGCTTGCTAGACATACAAAGAAATGCAATGAGTGACATTTTAGCTGACCATGCTACAAATGCACTCAATGCATTTAAAAGTAGAACATCGACCTATCGTACCGACTCAATGCGATCGATAGCTCGATGGTGATTGGTTAGCACAATCTAAATAAAAACAGAGTAAAAAACAAGTTTTTTAAAATATAAACCTTTAACCGACTAAAAAGCAGAAAATAAATTTTCTTTAAATTAATTTCAGCAATTTCGATTTAAAATTAAGGGTTTTTGGGTACTTTCCTCCGAATATCATTGCACATTTTATAGTCGCCAAAAAGAAAGAAAATTTAATTTCTGCTTTTTAGTCGGTTAAAGGGTTATATTTTAAAAAACTTGTTTTTTACTCTGTTTTTTTTTTCCTCTTTTTTTGTTTTTTTTTAAATTTTTTTTCTCCCCCCTTTTTTCCCCTTTTTTTCCCCTTTTTTACTCTTTTTCCCGAATGCGAACCTAAGTAAAAAATTTCAGCCTTGTAGCTTACAAAATACGAAAGTTAGGTCTTTAAATTGGCTCCATCCCGCTCCCCTTTGCCCCCACACCCCCCTTTCCAAAGGGTAAAAAATTTCATTTTGTCAATAAGAACCACCAACATTGTAGCTTGAAGTAATTGGAAGTTATGCCATGTTTAAAAAAAAAAGCTTGAGTCTCCCCACGGCCCCCTACGCCTCTGATGGACCCCAAAAATATATATATATATATATATAAATATAGTCCGCCCAAAGCAAGTTAATATAAGGGTTATAAAAAGGGGATAGTATTAAAATAGAGTTAAGTATAACAGTTATAAAAATAATATAAAAGGCGGGAATGCCAAAATAAAGAGAAGTATAGATTGAACTACTAAAGCCAGTGTTTAATTCATACTTCAAATTCATGCTCTGTGGAAACACAATTATAGCTGAATAATATAGTTTGGTCAAAGGCAAACTCTGCCCGACCAAGAACAACAGTCTCACCACCACAATACTTCTGATTGCTCCAATCTCCAGTGTGAACTTGACAAAGTTCATAGTTGGTGTTGTAAAAATCGTCGTTCTCTAAGTTTCGTAATGTGATTCGTACTCCTTTCACAATTTCCAGTTCAATTTTAAAGACTATTGATCAAATTAAAGACTTGGGTGTAATTGTCGATTCCAAGTTTACTTTTGTCAATCACCTAAATTGTACTATCTCTAAATCTTATGCTATGTTGGCTTTCGTTCGTCGTAATAGTTCTGAGATCACTGATCCTTATACGCTTAAACTACTGTTCACGTCTTTTGTCCGGTCCAAATTAGAATATGCTGCTTTTATTTGGAGACCCTATCATGTTTGTCACATTAATCACCTAGAACGCCTTCAAAAAGTTTTTACTCGGTTTGCGCTAAGTTCTTTAAAATTTAAGGACCCTATTCCATCTTATAATGCTCGTTGCCAGCTTATAAATTTAAAATCTCTACAATGCAGAAGCTCATTCCTGTCTTTGTCATTCATTTCCGAAATTATTCGTGGTGATATTGATTGTCCTGCTATTCTAGAGCAGATTAGTTTCAATATCCCTACTCGAAATATCGAAACTTCTAACATTTTCGATATTTTTTTTGTTGGCCGTTATAGAACGAACTATGCTTTGAATGCGCCAATTGTCAGAGCGTTAATTGAATTTAATGTTTTCTCAAATTCTGATGCTTTAGATTTTTCTTCTTCTTAGTTAATTTTCAGAAATATTTTACATTCACTAGTTTAACTTTTTCTTGTTTTCATAATTAGTCTGTAAGAACTATTTTTGTTCATAGATTAATTAATTAAATAAATAAAATAAATAAATATATTAAGAATAGGTCAACCCAACTGACTGGAAGCTGTCGCAGATCACGATGATCCCGAAACCGCGAAAAGAGCCTACAAAACGTGAGTTTATATCGCCCAATAAGCTTACTCTCTACCCTATCAAAACTTTTGGATAAAATTCTGATAAAAATGATGTTACCCACAATACTCGCTAAAGGTGAAATACCCAATCACCAATTTGAATTTAGAGAAAAGCACGGTACAATTGAACAGGTTCATCGCATTATTGACTTGATCAAAAAAACATTCGAAAAAAAGCAATACTGCTCAGCAGTATTCCTCGACATCACCCAAGCCTTTGATAAGGTATGGCATAGAGGACTGATATCAATTTTCAATTCTTATTTAATTTTCAATTTTTATTTAATATATACTTAGTGCAATAAGACATTGATTCTTTTATAGTACATGTAGGAAGGAAGTATATATTAAGAACCGACTTATATATAATACAATTAAAGTGGAAATTATAGTTTAAACAAAAAAGAAAAATAATAAATAAATAAGAAGAGAAAGAAAGATTACAGCAACAATTCAATAAAAAAAAGTAAAAGAACAAAAGTAAAATAAAAAAGAAAAGAAAAGAAAAAATAGAAAGAATAAGATACTTGGTCTTAGCTAAATGAGATCAGATGGTAGAAAAATATAGAGTTATAGAATGCTTAAAGTTATTCGCTTTATCGATAATTTGTATACTAGTTGGTAAAGAATTCCAAAGTTTAATGGCGTTTACAAAAAAAAATCTTGTAGAATTAAGACTCTTGAATAGAGCTGTCCAAAAAAAAAATTTGCCCGATCTGTCTCGAAAGTGGCTTAAATAACGCGAATACACCAAAAACTCTTAAGTTTGAAATTTCAATCCGATCCGATAACGGCAACCCGGCCCGCAAAGGCCCTGAAGTTGGCCAAAACGGGCTAACACTTGTATGGGGGAAAAAATAAAACACAAATTTTAAGTTCGTTTTAGATCAAGAAAAATACGAGAAAAAAACCATAATTAAGCATTTTTGGCGGAAACCACCCTAGAAGTAATTAAAAAACATTTTCGTAAAAATTAAAAAAAAAAAAAATAATTATTAAAAAAACTTTTTAAAATAATAAAAATACAAGAAAAAAACCAAAATTATTGGTTACTTTGATAAATTGTTATTAACAATTCTGTTTAATAAAAAAATTTTGAGATTTTTTGTAACATTATAACTTTTTTTGCTCTTCTGGTGGCATCACTGCCGACCATCGCAATGCCCATCAGCTGTTTTTTATTCCGCCGATGGAAGCGATGGCAGTCAGTGACAACTGGCGAACAGTGCTACCAGATGATCACAAAAAGTTATTATGTGGCAAAATACCTCCAAATGATTTTTATTAAATAGAATTTTTAGGAAATATTTATGGGGAAAACCAACAATTTTGGTTTTTTTGTAGTATTTTTCTCATTATAAAATGCATTTTTATTTATTTTTATTATAGATTTTTTTTTTTTTTATTTTTACGAAAATGTTTTTTAATTAATTCTAGGGTGGTTTCCGCCAAAAATGCTTAATTATGGTTTTTTTCTCGTATTTTTCTTGATCTAAAACGAACTTAAAATTTGTGTTTTATTTTTTTCCCCCATACAAGTGTTAGCCCGTTTTGGCCAACTTCAGGGCCTTTGCGGGCCGGGTTGCCGTTATCGGATCGGATTGAAATTTCAAACTTAAGAGTTTTTGGTGTATTTGCGTTATTTAAGCCACTTTCGAGACAGATCGGGCAATTTTTTTTTTTGGACAGCTCTACTCTTGAATCTCGGTATTATGAAGTTATGACTTCTTTTAGAAACACTGAAACGTAGCTTGTTATAAAGGTACTAGTAAATTTGCCTGTGCCATGCACGGGAAAAAAAACACACTAATTTGGAAAAATTAAATGTTTACTAAATATATTTTAGATGCAAAAATATTTTCTATGTTTTTAAAATTTAAATGTAATTTTTTTTATAAAAATTTGTGAAATATGTAATTTTTTATTAAATTGTGTAAAGAATAGAAAGAAATTTTGTTTGATGATGTAAATGTGCAAAGTTGAACTTTTACATTAAAAAAGAATTAAAAAAGAAAGATTAAAAAAAGAATATCAAGCAATGGATTAAAAAAAAAAATACGACCGGTGACGGGCTTGAACCTAAGACTGCCGCAGACAAAGCGGAAGCTCTACCCAACTGACCACAGCCAGCTATAAAATAATTTCAGCTAATGGCGGTTAGGTAAACCGAACCGTATGGTGAACTTTATAATTTATATATACATATGAAAATCATTTGTGAAATATGTGAACTTTTATTAAATTTTGTAAAGAATAGAAAGAAATTTTGTTTGATGAGGTAATTGTGTAAAGTTGAACTGTTACATTAAAAAAAAAAGATTAAAAAAAGAAAAAAGAATATCAAGCAATGGATTCAAAAAAAAAATACGACCGGTGGCGGGCTTGAACCTATGACTGCAGCAGTCATAGGCCGAAGCTCTAACCAAATGACCACAGTCAGCTATAAAATAAATTGAGCTAATGGCGATATAGTTCATCAAGCTGTAAGGTGAATGTGTATATACTAAGGCATTCAATCCCGAAGTGTTTTTGAAAATCCCGGGATTTCGGGATTTGAAATTACAATCCCGGGATCCCGGGATTTATTCGGGATTTTCGGGATTAAAGAAAAAACTGTTGCAACAATATTTTAAGCTTAATTTTATTTTTATTCAACGTAGAAATACTATTTTATAAATATTGCATTAAACAAATCAAAATTTAAAATAAATAAAACCAATAGTTATTAATTTTAAATTACTCTGATCGAACAAGTTTGATATTTTATGTGTTAAATTGAGTTGCTTTATTATTTATTTTGCCACGCTGTCACAAAATAATTTTTTTAAATATATCTACTCTTTTGTCGAATAAAAAAAATTGTTTCAATTTGAAAAAATTTTATTCAGATCGATAAAAATGTTTTGTTCACTACTGGAACTGGTACATTAAAAAAGAATTAAAAAAGAAAGATTAAAAAAAGAATATCAAGCAATGGATTAAAAAAAAAAATACGACCGGTGACGGGCTTGAACCTAAGACTGCCGCAGACAAAGCGGAAGCTCTACCCAACTGACCACAGCCAGCTATAAAATAATTTCAGCTAATGGCGGTTAGGTAAACCGAACCGTATGGTGAACTTTATAATTTATATATACATATGAAAATCATTTGTGAAATATGTGAACTTTTATTAAATTTTGTAAAGAATAGAAAGAAATTTTGTTTGATGAGGTAATTGTGTAAAGTTGAACTGTTACATTAAAAAAAAAAGATTAAAAAAAGAAAAAAGAATATCAAGCAATGGATTCAAAAAAAAAATACGACCGGTGGCGGGCTTGAACCTATGACTGCAGCAGTCATAGGCCGAAGCTCTAACCAAATGACCACAGTCAGCTATAAAATAAATTGAGCTAATGGCGATATAGTTCATCAAGCTGTAAGGTGAATGTGTATATACTAAGGCATTCAATCCCGAAGTGTTTTTGAAAATCCCGGGATTTCGGGATTTGAAATTACAATCCCGGGATCCCGGGATTTATTCGGGATTTTCGGGATTAAAGAAAAAACTGTTGCAACAATATTTTAAGCTTAATTTTATTTTTATTCAACGTAGAAATACTATTTTATAAATATTGCATTAAACAAATCAAAATTTAAAATAAATAAAACCAATAGTTATTAATTTTAAATTACTCTGATCGAACAAGTTTGATATTTTATGTGTTAAATTGAGTTGCTTTATTATTTATTTTGCCACGCTGTCACAAAATAATTTTTTTAAATATATCTACTCTTTTGTCGAATAAAAAAAATTGTTTCAATTTGAAAAAATTTTATTCAGATCGATAAAAATGTTTTGTTCACTATTATTGACAAAAATTGACTTAATTTTGTGTGTGTGTAGCACTAAGTCTACGAAAGTGAGCTTTTTGTGTTTACCAATTAGATTGAAAGTAAACGCACTGCAGTATTTTCAGTATGAGTCCGGAATCCCGGGATTCAAAAATGCATTTCTTATGCATTGTTTAAGATATATTTGACGTTTTTCCACAAAAATACTTTCGTGCATTTACTTTCAATATAATTGGTACATTTTAAAAACCCACTTTTGTAGATTTAGTGCTACAAAAACACAAAAATTTAGAAGATTTTTGTCAATAACGTTAACAAACAATTTTTATCGATCTAAATAAAATTTTTTCAATAAAAAAAATTTATATTTATTTAAATATTATTTGTTTTGTTTAATGTAATATTTATTAAATATGTTTTCTTTGTCGAATTAAACTAAAAATATTGTTGCAACAATTTTTTCTTTAATTTTATATTACCTATTGTATTTAATTGGAAAATCCCGAAAACCCCGAACAAATCCCGGGATCCCGGGATTGTGATTTCAAATCCCGAAATCCCGGGATTTTCAAAAACATTTCGGGATTGAATGCCTTAGTATATACACACAAAAATATAGCTTTGATTTACCATTGCCACCTTTAAGGAAATAATACTACCAAAAGGCTAGCGTTGCCACCTAACAATGTTTTCACCTGTTACGGCTAAACATTATTTCCGATTGTCGATTATTTTTATTGCAAAGCGTTTTATTCATTGGATTTTTAAAATTTTTATTTTCGTATTCGTACTAAAACCGAATCGGAATCTTTTATTGTAGCAAGAATCTGCTTTCCGAGAAATAAATTTTTTTACGTTTTGATTTCCCCTTTTACAATTTCTTGAGTGACTTCTAAGAAAGGTGTTCATTTTGTAGTATTTTTTTCGGGAATTTTAATTTATAAATGATTCACATTTTTATATCACAAATATGTTTTCGCATTTGCAAGAAACATTTTTGAGTAAGTTTCGCTGCGGCTGCGGTACTTCGCGTTGATGTGTGCGGACCTTAATGTTGTACTGGGAATATATGCAGTGTATAGGAAAGTGTAATATGAAAATCTAATGCACCACCGTAATAGGTGAAAATAGTGTTAGGTGGCAACGGTAGTCTTGTGACAGTGTTATTTTCTTAAAGGTGGCAGCTTTAGGTCGAAGCTATTTTTGCTTATATATGTGAAACATGATTTTTTGTGTGTGTATATACATGAAAGCTGAAATACCCCCACACAGGAAAGAATTATAGGTGGTTTTGGAACCCGGACCATGTCCAAAATCCATTTCTAAAAATTTCCAATCAAATCCACCAAAAAAAAAAAATTGGTTTCAAGACCCCATTTAGACCCTTATATATGTGGCTTCGGAACCTCGGACCATGTCAAAAATATGTTTCTAACCGTTTCCAATCGAATACAACAATAAAAAAGACTTGCAAAATTTTTACCTTTTTTTCGGTGTATGGGAGCCACGCCCAGTTTTTATCCGATTTGGCTGATTCTCGAACTTGATCTCTGTATTCACGAGGAAAACATGTACCCAAAGTTTCAAGTCGATATCTCCAAAACTGCGACCGCTATCGTGCGGACGGACAGACGGACGGACAGACAGACGGACATCGCTAAATCGACTCAGAGGTGATGCTGATCAAGAATATATATACTTTTCCATACCGGACACGCCTCCTTATGGGCGTTACAAACGTTGTGACAAAGTTAGTATACCCTGCCACAGTGAGTGTGGGGGTATAAATATATGTGTGAATATATTTGTAAGTGGTTCTGGTTCCTTCTCACGACCGCAGCGTCGTGCGAAGGAACCACCAGAATGGCTAACATTAAAAAAAAAAAAAGAAGGTTAACAACTTTAAAAAATTTTTTAAGTGAAGTTGTAAATGTGAATCGGTTAGTGTTACGGACAGACAGACAGAAAGACAGACAGAGAGACAGACAGAAAGACAGACAGAAAGACAGAAAGACAGACAGAAAGACAGACAGAAAGACAGACAGAAAGACAGAAAGACAGAAAGACAGAAAGACAGAAAGACAGAAAGACAGAAAGACAGAAAGACAGAAAGACAGAAAGACATACAGAAAGACATACAGAAAGACAGAAAGACAGACAGACAGACCTGGACAAATACACACCTATTATTTTGTCCACCTGTGTATATATATTAATGAGGGAGTTTTACCAGCTATCAACCTATGCAGAAAGATACAGTTTCTTGCGTTCAAATAACCAAGCAGGCTACAACCCAAGATTTCTTTGCTTTTAGCAGAAACATGGTCATAGCGTCTGAGATCAAAAACAAATCTGACCGCATTATTAAATGCAACTTGTAATTTGTGTGAAGAATGTGAATCAAGATTACTGTATATTAGTTCAGAGTATGTAATTAAAGGAACTACTAGTTGAATGACAAGTTTTTTCTTCATCTCCATGGGAGTATATTTGGCAGATAGTCGAAGGCAACGTAAAGTAAAAAATATTTTTTAAATTATGTTATTAACATGGTCAGTACATGTAAGACTAGAATTTATATGGAACCCCAAATTTTTCACTTTAGTCACAATTTGTAATTTTTTATCATTTAAATATATGGGAGGGATTATGCTATGGTCCAGTTTATCCTTAGAGATAGGCAAAATGTAAGATTTCTTGTCATTTAAGCAAAGATCATTGTCACATGCCCACTTGGAAATAGCTATCAAGTCTTCATTTAATCTGCAGCTAAGATATTCAATTAAACCAATTCGGTTAGAAAAATATAGTTGAATATCATCAGCATAGCCATGCATCAACATAGTATTGCACACAGTAAAAATATCGTTTATAAATAAACTAAAGAGCAGAGGCCCAATGATAGAACCCTGGGGTACGCCCGACCTAATATCACAGTAATTTGAGAAAACATTGCCCACCTTGACTCTTTGCATTCTGCCTTTCAGATAGTTAACAATTAAACCAGCAGAATTATCGCCGAAACCAACGAGAGATTTAATTTTTGAACTAAGATGGTGTAATTTACAGAGTCAGAGGCCGTCTGTCCGTCTGACCGTCTGTCCGTCTGTCCGTCTGTCCGTCCGCACGATAGAGGTCGCAGTTTTGGAGATATCGACTTGAAACTTTGGGTTCGAGTCGAGTTCGAGAATCAGCCAAATCGGACAAAAACTGGGCGTGGCTCCCATACACCGGAAAAAAAGCTAAAAATTGTTCAAGTCTTTTTTATTGTTGTATTCGATTGGAAATGTTTAGAAACGTATTTTTGACATGGTCCGAGGTTCCGAAGCCACATATATAAGGGTCTGAATGGGGTCTTGAGACCAAAATTTTTTTTTTGGTGGATTTGATTGGAAATTTTTAGAAATGGATTTTGGACATGTTCCGGGCTCCAAAACCACCTATAATTGGGTCAAAATAGGGTCTTGAGACCACATTTTTTTATATTCGAGGTACTTCTTCCTACAGTGTGGGGGTATTTCAGCTTCGGTATGATAGTCCACTCTCTAATTCCAAAGAACTTTTGAAGGAAGAGAGCAATTAAATTTTTTATAAAAAAATGTTTTCTTGGACTGTCTAACTATCGAGACAGCCACATTACGAGCATGTTTGAAATGCTCCCAATTTTCAGCAGTTTCGCGCTTCTTCCATTTAAGGTGCAGTTTGTTCTTTCTTTTTATAGCCAATCTAACATTTGACGTATACCAAGGACACGAATTATTAGCAACAGTTATATGATGAAGAGGGACAAAATTATTAAAGGCATTGTATACATGAGAAACAAAAACATTTAACTTATCATCAACAGATTCGAGAAACCAGCAATCATTCCAACAAATTTGAGACAGGTGATCAAACAGAGCGGCACAGTTAATGGATTTATAGTCACGATACGAAACAGGCATAGGAATGACATTGCGACAAAAACGAATATTTAATGTGCAGAAAAGTAGGTCATGATCAGATATAAATGAAATTTGGTCAAAAAGTAACAACAAAGAAGTTTCAGAGAGAATAAATAAATCGAGAAGGCTAGGTGCCACATTTGGTGCAAAACAAGTAGGTGACACATAATAAATAATGGTCATACCAGCTGAGCTAACTTGGTCACAAAAATTATCAGAGACAGTGTCAATAGAAAGCAAATTCACATTAAAATCACCACAGATAGAAAAAGAATCAAAATCAGTGACAAGATTACAAAGTTCACAAAAAAACGGTTCAAGACTGTAGCTTCTATTTGGATTGTAAACGCAAGAGACTATTAATTTCGTGTTATGGTCAGATACTTCAACATTCAGGTACTCAATTTTAGACTCACAAGATTTACTAACAACTCTGGTGTTTAGATAATTTTTGCAATATATTGCAACTCCACCACCCTTTTTGCCAACTCTATCATTTCTGAATAACTTGTAATTGGCAATATCAAAATAAGAGTTCGCTATGTCACTATTAAGCCAGGTCTCAGTGACACAAATTACATCCACATTGGAATTTTCAAAAAGATATTTAACGTAATCAAGCTTAAAAGTATTTAAACTTCTAGCATTGAAATGTACAATAGAAAACCCATCATATTGACTACACAAAATATCTATCAGAACCTTTTGATTCTCACCAACGCCACCAAACGAAATAGAGTTCATTTTACTAGATATTAAAAAAAAAAAAAACAAAAAGCATTGCAGATGACGTGATAAAATATTATCAACAAAAACAAAATTAAAAGGACATAGAGACCAAGTATCTTTATAAACCAGGAAGGAGACAAATTTATAAGCAATAGAAATAATAAAAATAAAATTAAAAATAAAATATGATTAAAGTATTTTAACCTTACATGAGAATAAATAAGATAAATGAATAGGAAAAGTTTTGAGAAGCATTTATGGCTTATGCCGCTAGCATAACAATAACAAATTTTGAACGCACTAATTTTTTTGACAATATAGCCTGTAAAAGTAAGGTCTGATTTTTCATCATAGTTTGCATCATTTGCTGCATTGAGCTCATAAACTGAGTCATGGCTTGAGTAAGGTTGGTGAAAGATTGTTCTAATGTGCTATTATTGGTATGCTGCTGGCTATTTATGGTATAAGGGCTTAAATTACTTTTAAGTACATTGGCATATGAAAAAGTTTTTTTCATATGCCAATGTTTTTACATTTTCACTGGGGTTAGAGTATATGGGATATGTGTGTAGAGCTGCAGGAGCAATAGGGTTTTCTCTACTTTTAACTTGTTTTCTAAGTTTGCAGTATACTGGGCAACCTCTTAAATTGGCCGTTTGATTGCCACCACAATTGCTGCATTTCCTTACTACATTTGGGCGTAAAAGTTTCGTTTCTCGTAGATTGGATATTCTTGCCGGTGTACCCCAAGGCACCGTCCTCGGACCCCTACTGTATATACTCTATACAGCTGATATGCCCATTTATGATCAGACCCTCATCTCACCATTTGCCGACGACACCGCAATATTGTGCTCACACTCAGACCCCAAAATGACATCACAACACGTGCAATAGCATTTAAACGCACTGCAAACTGGTTATCTCAGTGGAGAAGAGCGCCCATCTAACCTTCACCCTAAGTAGATACTTGCGCCACCCTTAAAATAAATGGTAATGTAATACCACAGTGTCGTGAAACGAAGTATGCATCTCGATCGTAGACTCACTTGGAAAAAACACATCGAAGCTAAACTTACACAAATCAAATTGAAAAAATTCGAACTAAATTGGCTCCTCTCGAAGCAATCAAAACTCAACACCACATGTAAAATCCTTTTATACAAAAGTGTGATTAAACCCATATGGACATATGGGATTGAGCTCTGGGGAACAGCTTCCATATCAAATGTTGAGAAACTACAAAGAATGCAGTCGAAAGTTCTGCGTCAAATCGTTGGAGCCCCATGGTTTATAAGAAATGAAAAAATATATCGAGATTTACAAATACAGACAATTTCCGATGAGATCCCCAAACGTACAACAAAATATGCAGATAAGCTTAAATTGCATCCAAATATTCTAGCTAGAAATTTGATCAGACCCACGCGACCCCTACGTCTAAAGCGTAACTATTCTATTGCATTTGAATAGAGAGCCCCGTGATCCTCAGCAATTCCAACATACCGCATATGACGCCGTCCTGCCAACATCCATCGATGTCAACATCGCTTTGATGACGCCTCTATGAACGAAACCTACATAGTGTTGTCCAAATCATTGGTTTGGGTCAACTACACAGAGGGAAAACAAATCAGAACTGCATGGTTATGATTTGAAACGGCTATCGTTACGAAAAATTCAACACCGCAACGTTCTAAACCACAACCGAAACAGTTTAAATTTTTGAAGATGGTATGAGTTACTGGAGCGTTGGTTCGAATCTCAGTCAGACCAAATTTGTTTTCGATTCTTTTTTTTATTATTATTTTTATACCCCCACACTCACTGTGGCAGGGTATACTAACTTTGTCACAACGTTTGTAACGCCCATAAGGAGGCGTGTCCGGTATGGAAAAGTATATATATTCTTGATCAGCATCACCTCCTGAGTCGATTTAGCGATGTCCGTCTGTCTGTCCGTCCGTCTGTCCGTCCGTCTGTCCGTCCGTCTGTCCGTCCGCACGATAGCGGTCGCAGTTTTGGAGATATCAAACTTTGGGTACATGTTTTTATCGTGAATACTGAGATCAAGTTCGAGAATCAGCCAAATCGGATAAAAACTGGGCGTGGCTCCCATACACCGAAAAAAGGTAAACATTTTCCAAGTCTTTTTTATTGTTGTATTCGATTGGAAATGTTTAGAAACGTATTTTTGACATGGTCCGAGGTTCCGAAGTCACATATATAAGGGTCTAAATGGGGTCTTGAGACTAATTTTTTTTTTTGGTCGATTTCATTGGAATTTTTAGAAATGGATTTTGGACATGGTCCTGGCTCCAAAACCACCTATGATTGGCTCAAAATAGGGTCTTGAGGCTACATTTTTTATGTTCGAGGTACTTCTTCCTACTGTGTGGGGGTATTTCAGCTTCGGTATAGCCGAAAATAGTCCACTCTCTAGTTTTTATATATTTGTGCAAAAAAAACCGATTGAATTTTGTTGCATTTTTGAGGTACTGAACGTCGATTTCAAGAAATCTAGAGTTAGCGCCGCAAAACAAACCCCGTTTTCGTGACCAGCGACCCCTCAAAAAAAAAAGAATACAAAAAGTAATGTGTTAATTTAATTACTACATTAATATTTTCAAATTTCAAATTTTTATTTTCCGATTCAAGATATGCAATTACTTCAAAATTGTTGACATGGTTGGTTTTACATAATTCCAAATTTTAGCATCAATGTTTTCGTAAGTAATATTATCAATAATAGTTGTATTTTCAAAAGTTATTAAATATATTCCTTCCAATGATTGATTTTCGATATTATGCTTTCCAGAAATTAATATTGCTCCTTCTTTTATTTTGTCTACTTTATTAGTTCTTTCTTTGATTTTTTTTGCGTTGACTTTTATTTTTATACCCCCACACTCACTGTGGCAGGGTATACTAACTTTGTCACAACGTTTGTAACGCCCATAAGGAGGCGTGTCCGGTATGGAAAAGTATATATATTCTTGATCAGTATCACCTCCTGAGTCGATTTAGCGATGTCCGTCTGTCTGTCCGTCCGTCTGTCTGTCCGTCCGTCTGTCTGTCCGTCCGTCTGTCCGTCTGTCCGTCTGTCCGTCTGTCCGTCCGCACGATAGCGGTCGCAGTTTTGGAGATATCGACTTGAAACTTTGGGTACATGTTTTTCTCGTGAATACTGAGATCAAGTTCGAGAATCAGCCAAATCGGACAAAAACTGGGCGTGGCTCCCATACACCGAAAAAAAAGGTAAACATTTTTTATTGTTGTATTCGATTGGAAATGTTTAGAAACGTATTTTTGACATGGTCCGAGGTTCCGCAGCCACATATATAAGGGTCTAAATGGGGTCTTGAGACCAATTTTTTTTTTTGTGGATTCAATTGGAAATTTTTAGAAATGGATTTTGGACATGGTCCGGGCTCCAAAACCACCTATAATTGGCTCAAAATAGGGTCTTGAGACCACAATTTTTTATGTTCGAGGTACTTCTTCCTACTGTGTGGGGGTATTTCAGCTTCGGTATAGCCGAAGGTAGTCCACTCTCTAGTTTTTTTAAACTTCCGATAAACTTGATTTTTCAGATTCAATTTTACAATATGTACTTTTTACTTCCTTTTAACATTCTTTTACGTTAAAATATTCATTATTACATTTTGCTATTTTTTCATCAATCATTAATTTTCCATCTTTTTGCGCTATGGCACGAACTTCATAAAGATTACAATCATATTTAATTTTTGGATACTTTATATAAATTACGATTACATCCTTATTCTGCACTTTTTTAAATTCTGAGACGTACATTAAGTCAGCCATAGTCATTTTTCCATTTTCATGTCTTGTTATGTTCTTTACTTCGTTAAGGTGCTAAATGGTTGGATTTAAAACTCCAACCTTTGCTAATGTTACTGTGTTTATTAAATTTTGCAATTCAGTATATAATTATTTCTTTCTTTTAATACTAATTTGATATGTTAACCCTCAGTTAAGTCCTTAACTATTTCGGTCAATTTTTCAATAGCTGTAAAAATTTCGGAATTTGTGGTGAACTGTTTATTATTGTTTTCAATTTATTATTTATTAATACCAAATCATCATGGTCAGACGTACCTGCTATCCATTTCCACAACTTGCCTAATTCATTTATTCCCCTTTTATATCTATAATCCATTTTTTGTAACAGTCCCATCAATGTCTCTATAAGTTCAATTTCCGACTCAATTTTTGCTTCACTAATATCAAAGTCATCATGTTCTGAATTTTTTGAAATGGTAATATTTTCCATTTTTTCATGGAAATATTTTTGTGTTTGATCAATTATAGTTTCATAATATGTTAAATTTGTAATATGAAAAATTTCACCAAAATCGTCGTAAAGTAATACGTCTCCATTTTCTATTAGTATGTAGTCCTCCCTTGTGTAATCAATTATGTCTGTCATAATAGTCATAATTTGAAGGATGAATAACACGAGATGGAACATTTAATAATGATAAAGTAAATTCCTTAATTTTTCTTTAAGTTTCTTATATTGTCCTTACGAACTATTCTATTCCTATTAACAATTTTCACATTTCTGTCAAAATTTTCTTTAACTCTTTGTTTCTTATATCGACTATTTATTTTATTTCTTTCACCAATATTTATACCCCCGCACTCACTGTGGCAGGGTATACTAACTTTGTCACAACGTTTGTAACGCCCATAAGGAGGCGTGTCCGGTATGGAAAAGTATATATATTCTTGATCAGCATCACCTCCTGAGTCGATTTAGCGATGTTCGTCTGTCTGTCCGTCCGTCTGTCCGTCTGTCCGTCCGCACGATAGCGGTCGCAGTTTTGGAGATATCGACTTGAAACTTTGGGTACATGTTTTTCTCGTGAATACTGAGATCAAGTTCGAGAATCGGCCAAATCGGACAAAAACTGGGCGTGGCTCCCATACACCGAAAAAAAAGGTACACATTTTTCAAGTCTTTTTTATTGTTGCATTCGATTGGAAATGTTTAGAAACGTATTTTTGACATGGTCCGAGGTTCCGAAACCACATATATAAGGGTCAAAATGGGGTCTTGAGACCAATAGAAACGGATTTTGGACATGGTCCGGGCTCCAAAACTATTTATAGGTGGCTCAAAGTGGGGTCTTGAGACCACATAATTTTACGTTCGAGGTACTTCTTCCTACTGTGTGGGGTATTTCAGCTTCGGTATAGCCGAAGATAGTCCACTCTCTAGTTTTTTCATAAATTATGTCCCCCTGCTCAAATGTCTTTTGGGTTCTTCGTTTGTTTTCTCGATTCAAGGCATTTTCTTGAGCCTTCTTTAGTAATTCTGGCAATTCTTCATGCTCAATTTTATAAAATAAAACTTCAAATGGTCTTTTTTCGTGACAGAATGAATTGAACGATTGTATTCTTTAGCCGCTCTATAAATTGCTTCTACATCTTCTATAAGACTAAATTCCTCTTTTATGCAACGAGAAATTTCAATTAATGTAGAATGTACTCTTTCTACTTGTCCATTTGTTGTACTGTGCCTGGGATCACAATATCGCATTCCTATGACACACCTTTCCATTAAGGATTTAAATTGTACTGAACTGAATCCCGATTCATTATCCATTATAAGGAGTTCAGCTTCTGGATAACCTTGTAAAATTTCTAGTACCTTTTCTGCTATGTTCGTTTTTTCATTAATTAATTTAATTGTCAAATATTTTGAGTATGCGTCAATTATTGTCAAAAATATTTTATTTTGTATATAGAAAATGTCTATATGATATTGTTTGCCGTCATTTCTGGGTATAGGGGCTTCACCAATTGGAATCCTTTTTGGGTGTCTTTCGTATTTATTTTTGTTGCAGATGTCACAATTCCTTATATGTTCTTTAAATTGTTTTGCCATTTTCGGCCAGTAATATTTATCATAAATTTAGTTAATATTTTCTCTAAACTTTCTATTAGCTCTCTCATGAGTTTGTTGAATTATTATTTTCTGATCATCTTCATTTGTTATGTCTATTGGGAAAATTTTTTTAAGAAATTTAATGTTAAAAGTGTTTAATAATTATACTCTGCACACTAGTGTCCAAGGGTATATTGTTTTTGTCACACCGTTTGTAACGCCCATAAGGTGTGTCCGGTATGGAAAAGTATATATATTCTTAATTAGCAGAAAAATTATCGATAAATTATCGATAATAAATCGATATATAGACGCAAAAATTCATATTTACCGTTATTAACTGAAAATGCGGTTTTTTCAATGTCACTATTTTTCATTATAATTTGATGAAATCCTGACTCTAAGTCAAGAGTTGAAAAATATTTAGCTCTCCCAAGATTTGCTAGAATAATGTTCATATCCGGAATTGGATATCTGTCTGGTATTGTTTTCTCATTTAATTTTTTAAAATCTATTACGAGTCTCATCTTTGGAGTCCCGTCTTCATTTATTCCTTTTTTGGAACTACCCATATCGGAGAATTGTATGGGCTTTTACTTTTCCTAATTATGTTTTTTTGCAATAAATTATCAATTTCTTCATTGACAGAATCGTTTACTGCCAATGGATAAGGATATTGTTTACTCCATATAGGATTTTCAGCATTTGTGCGTATTTCCGCACGAACATCCGTTCTGAATGGAATATCCATATTAATATTAGCGTGATCCTTTTCAATTTTATACATTATGAAATACCTCAATTCATTAACATTTTCTTCGTTCATTTGATTCAGTTGACGGTATTCATCTTCGATTGGCGTTTCAGGATTATTTCCCGAAATATAATTTTCTTTATTTGTTTGATTCAATTGGCGGTATTCGTCTTCGGCTGGCGCTTTAGGAGTTCTTGGTTGTAACGAACAAACTGCCCTCAGTCCAGATGGTATGTGGACTAAGTCCCATGATCATAAAGCGGGCTCTGCACACCTAGCTATGCTTCGGTCTTAGCTCAGGGAAAATGGGGGTGGGGTTGCTCTTGATCATGGGTAAGGGTGATACACAATTTATATTAGGTGCAGGAAAGGTAAAACGAGATGAACCAAACAAGAAAAAAATCCAAAAAAATTAAAGTGTCTAGGACGGTTCTGTGAACAGGTACAGGTGCTAAGTCCGGATTACGGAAGGGAATAGATGTTGATATCCCTCTTATCTTGTACCCACCCTACCTGCTAACGTATGTAAATCACTTGAAAATGTTAGCCCACATTAATACTCCCGGCGTTATCTTACATTAATGCGTAGAGCCTTACCATAGTGAATAAAGAAAATTTAAGGAATCATTTTAAAATATAAACTCACTGATTTTTATTCATAATCATCGATCACTAAATTCAATATCTCAAACAACAAAATGAATAAGAAAGAGTTAGTAACTCTCAAGGCCAATATTTTATCAGCATGTTTCTCTTAAGATGTGCTCCGAAATCGAATCGATTGCAATAGTATGTAAAATTTTAGAAAAAGATAGAGAAAAAAAAAATACTTAAACTATCATGTCGTGCTTTAATTCAATGACACGACAATGGAACAGAGAGTTAATTTTCTCTTATACTCCTGCGCGACTTCAAATACTTATTCAATACACATTCGTAAATTAGAGCATAATCTTATTCAAAAACAAAAGAATAAGAAAAATATAGCAGAATGCGAGAGACAAGCGCATATGCTTGTAATATCGTAAACTGAGTCATTATTTTAGAGGCACTAACAAAAGAAAGGAACATGTAGAAGAAGAATTCGATCTTTCATGATCAATGAATGGAATGCGCTCTTTGTTACGAGGCTGTTAGAAATCTGATACTCTTAATGTAGATACTACAAGTTCCGTTCTTCGGTTTCGATACCCTTCAAAAGAGCATGAAATACCAGCCAAAGTTCATCAATAACATGAGAAACAAAATTCTTACAGAGATATAAATTTGTATTGCAACTTACAGAGAGTATCCATCGAAGTCAGCAGGCGCCTGTTGAGTCGTGGTTGATGCTAATTATGAGGTGGGGGGGGGGGGGGTGATAAAAATGATTGTGAGAATTTTGTTCTTATCACGATTATTTGGTTTGTCTGCTGGTTGTCATGTTCTAAACAAAATTTATATTTTTACTATATTTCCCTTCCCTTACTTTTTCTTTTCTTCAAACTTTACGTTAAAACTGAACTTAATTTAATACATTTGCTTTTTTTTTGTTTTTTGAAACATTTAAATTCTTCACTACGATTTGTCCATTATGAATTAAATGACCGATTTCATAAAAATATGACTTTTAGGCTTAAATTATCGACTTTCGATTTGAATTTTAATAAATTTCAAAATTTATGATTTTTTTTTTTTTAAGAAAAGTTTATCGAATAAGAAAAAAAAACCAAATGCTTGTAAAATTACGGGTAAATACGAAATTAACTCTTGAACTTAATCTGGTGCGAAGGTTTTGGGCAATTAACTGCTGGTGCTAGGGCGCTGATGATGTTGGTGTTATGATTCGCGTGGTTCCTTGTGCCAGGTGGCGTCGGTGGGATTTCTAGATGAGCGGGTGGAATTTCAGATGGCCACAAGTCGCCGGACTATGGTGCGGAATTTGATCGTACAGTTCGGGGTACTCCAACAGGACTACTCCAACCACTCCACGTGGTTTTCTGGGGTTCGCCCTTACCGGTTTTTTGACTGTGTGTTGGTAACCTATTTTGGGAATCATACGGACTTTGGTTTTAAGTGCTCCGGGGCAGATCGCAACTAATGGCCACTCACCAATGTTTGGTACAGGAACCAATTACGAAATGGTGCTGTCCCGCGGCGTGGTCTTCAAAATAGCGTATTGACCGAATGCTTGAGGTTTTCCACGACTTTTTTTTTTTTTTGAATCAAATTTACACTCAATTACTTGAAACTTATTGGTGTCCCGGAATAAATGTCGTTTAGTCACTGGTGGAAGTCAATTCGACCATGTGGTCTATAGTGACACCCTTTGTATTCTCTCTTCTGATCAAGAATTGAGGAACTTCAACAATGTTGATTCTGCCACGTTCTAGATGATAAAGAATGATTTCGTAGGTCTGACACAAGCAATAGCTTATCGCCGCTAGGGAAATTTGGCTAGCATTATTCTAGAAACTTTTTGGGACTGTCATTCGCAACAGGGTTGGCATGCACATACCTCAAAATAATTTCTAATCGACGCGAGATGGAGTTAGTGACGTATTCGTTAACTTTAAATAGGGCATACTGTATTTTCTAAACGAAATTATTCACCCTCACAAAGCAGATATTAGCCAAAGCTAGCTACAGGATGATGTCTGGAAAAGGGGAATAACTTCGTAAAAGAAATAATTGCCAAAAAAAATAAAAAATGTAAAAGTCAAAATGTATAGTTACAGAGATTCTAGCTACCAGAGGTCTTTCGCGTGGTACGTGCCGATTATTTTACCTCTGAGATCTTCAAGAGTGTAGTATGAATTACCGAGTTTGGATCTAATTCGAGCTTTTACACCGGTCGGAGCAAGTTTCGCGTTATAATTTTTGATGGCACTACTAAGAGTAAAATTTCTTCTAACCACTTCTTCGCCTACTTGAAGCAATAGCTTATCGCCGCTAGGGAAATTTGGCTAGCATTATTCTAGAAACTTTTCGGGACTGTCATTCGCAACAGGGTTGGCATGCACATACCTCAAAATAATTTCTAATCGACGCGAGATGGAGTTAGTGACGTATTCGTTAACTTTAAATAGGGCATACTGTATTTTCTAAACGAAATTATTCACCCTCACAAAGCAGATATTAGCCAAAGCTAGCTACAGGATGATGTCTGGAAAAGGGGAATAACTTCGTAAAAGAAATAATTGCCAAAAAAAAAAAAAAATGTAAAAGTCAAAATGTATAGTTACAGAGATTCTAGCTACCAGAGGTCTTTCGCGTGGTACGTGCCGATTATTTTACCTCTGAGATCTTCAAGAGTGTAGTATGAATTACCGAGTTTGGATCTAATTCGAGCTTTTACACCGGTCGGAGCAAGTTTCGCGTTATAATTTTTGATGGCACTACTAAGAGTAAAATTTCTTCTAACCACTTCTTCGCCTACTTGAAAATTTCTTGGACGCGATCGCAGATTATAGGTGTACTTATTCTTCTCATATGAAGCTTTAATTTTTGATTTAATTGTTTCTCTCAAAAGAAAAAAATCGTCTTCGCGACCGATTCTCGCACTACCTTCTGTCAAAATATTTAGATTTCTGAGAATTTTGTAATCGGAACCGTGAGTAACCATGCTTTGTCCGAAGACAATACGATAAGGAGAAGCCCCAATAGTTTGGTGAATGCCATTTCTTAGGGCACTATTTATGCTACTTAGGTACTCATCCCAATCTCGCTGGTCTCGACGTACAAAGGTACGCATCGCTTCGTTAATGGACCTATTTACCCTTTCGGATGCGTTAGACTGGGGCGAGTATACCGCAGTGCAAATATGTCCGACTCCATATTTTGTGAGAAATGCTTCAAATTCCTTACTTTTGAACTGGCTTCCGTTGTCAGTCACCACGGATTCTGGCACACCGAAACAATCAAAGATGTGTTCCTTCATATATTCTATTATATTTTTCGAAATAAATTTTTTCAAAGGCGTCAAAAAGGTATATTTGGAGAAATGGTCTAGGATAATTAGTATACCAATGTTTCCTCGTTTTGACCTTGGAAACGGACCAATTAAATCCAAATACAACTTTTGAAATGGCCGATCGCTGCTAGCCATCTGACCCATGGGAGGACGCAGAGTGTGCGTTGGAGTTTTGGAAGTTTTGCACAACTCACATGCACCTACATAGTCACGAACTTGTGTCACCATACCAGGCCAATAGAAGTGCCTCCTAATTCGCTCAAGCGTTTTCGCGATGCCACCATGAGCCGATGCGGGCGCATCATGAGCGGCATATATTACATTTTCACGCAACTCACTTGGAATTAACAGCTTCCAATTATCAAACTCATCGCTTTGATCAGAAGGGAATTCTATTCGGTGATAAATATATTTTTCGACAATTTTGAAATCGGGCAAACCAGATTTTTCGAATTTTTCCCCTCATCTGTCTGTATTCTTCTGACTCGAAAGCTGGCGAACCTAAATCTATCTCCGGCAGTACTTCTAATTCCACAATTGCAATTTCCTTGTCTTCCTCGAATGCGCGTGAAAGCGCATCGGCAACCACATTTTCACTACCTTTACGATGTTCGATTGAAAAATTATATCCTTGGAGCTTCAGCGCCCATCTCGCTAACTTGCCATTCAGATCTTTTTGCCTCATTAGCCACTTTAAACTAGCATGGTCCGTGACTACTCGAAAGTCGTGTCCCTCGATATATGGTCTAAATTTCTTTATAGCTAACACCACTGCTAAGCACTCCAGCTCGGTAACAGAATAGTTTCTTTGCGCTTTATTTAACTTTTGCGACATGAATGCAATTGGGCGCTCGTCCCCATTTTTGTCGACTTGCGCCAAAAGACCTCCTACACCGAACCGACTGGCATCGCACTGGACTATAAATTCCCTATTGTAGTCAGGATGTGTTAGAAAGGGGGCCGAGGACAATTTGCTTTTTACGGAATCAAACGCACTTTGGGCCAAAGGGTTCCAAGAAAAGATTTTCTTTTTGGACAATAGTTCTGTGAGATGGAAGGTGAGAGTAGAATAGTCATCCACAAATCGTCGGTACCATCCGGTCATCCCTAAGAATCGACGTAGCTGTCTCACGGATGTTGGAATTGGAAATTCTGTGATGGCAACCACTTTGTCTGGGTCAACTTTTAAAGATCCTTTACCCACGATAAAACCTAAATATTTTACTTCCTCTATACCAAATTGACTCTTCTTAATATTTATCGTTAAACCGGCTTTTCGCAACTGTGATGCTACTTCTAACAAATGGGCGACATGTTCTTCTAAAGTCTCAGAAACGACTAAAAGATCGTCTAAATAGACGAAAACACGAGTTTTCAAATGGTAAGGTATTACTTTATCCATAAGTCTACAAAGTGTTTGAGGCGCATTGCACAGTCCAAATGGCATTCGAGTGAATTGGTACAGAGGCCGATTGAGCACAGTAAACGCGGTCTTTGGTCGCGAGGTTTTGTCTAAACTAATTTGCCAAAAGGCATCTTTAAGGTCGATCTTAGAAATGCAATGGACTGGGGGTAACCGAGAAAGGAGGCCATCAATATTTGGAATCGGATACGCATCCTTGATGGTCACTTCGTTTAATTTACGAGAATCGAGACAGAAACGTACTTTCCCGGGTTTTATAACAAGTACACATGGTGACGACCATGGAGAGCTCTCCGCCTCCTCGATTACTCCTAAATGCAGCATCCTTTCGATTTCTTGGCATAGTAGTTTTTCTCTAGCCGGAGAGATGGGGTAACAACGTTGTTTTATGGGATTCGCATTTCCCGTGTCAATACTATGTTCCAGTAGTGGTGTTAGGCCGAGACCTTCATCTTCAAAAGATGGAAATGCAGAAATTGCTGAGTTGAGCATTCGACGTTGAGCTGGGGTCATAGTGATCATGCCGAGAGAATTTTCCTCCGTAGCTAGTTCACTAACTCGACACACCCTTGAAATACTTATATCGAAACTATTCCAAAAATCCATGCCGCAGATTACATCCTGCTGAATCGAAGGAACAATAAGAAATTCGAATTGTTGGTTTTTATTTTCGTAAGTGATAGAAAGAAGAATCGACCCCACGACCAACTGCTTCTGTCCATCTGCAGTTTTAACATTTGTGACACATTTTGTAAAAGTATACTTTTCTATAACAATTTTCGCTAAAGTACCACCTATACAGCTTTTATTCGCGCCACTGTCAAGAAGTGACAAATAAGTTTCACCAAGTATGGTTAAGTTCACATACGGTCGAATATCGCAACCTTTATGCACAATTGCGGAAATTACATATTTGCGTCTAGTCTTTATTCGCTTCCAAAATGTACGCATTCGTGCCGATGCACGGGTTCATTTATTTGAAGGTTGTGCAAAGATTCTAGCGCGAGCAGCTTGGTAATCTTTTAAGCGAACGTGATATGGACGAAATTGAGTACGTAAAGTAGGACAAGAACCAGAGATTGAAGCTTGATTCGACTTAAAATTAGAATTATTTTCCAGTATAGAATGTTGGATTATTTCCGAGGACGATGGTTTGGACGTTCGCCATTCCGCGCGCGAACATCCGTCATGGTGTTTTCCGATTTTATCGAACATTTTGGACATGTTGGCTTATATACATCTACCGCTCCGCAACCATAACAGAATACGCGTCGTGCCTGTACGCACTCTTGATAACCATGTCCCACTTCTTCGCAATTCCAACATTTGAGCGCGCTTTTACTAATAGCATTTATTTCTAGACCAGCTTCCGAAACATTTTCATTCAACTCAAGGGGATTCTCCTGCAGAGAGGTTTCAAGCATCAGTTCTGCGACATGTTTCCGTGTAGGAATTTGCCGAGAGGAAGTATTGAAAGGAACATCCTTGAAAAATTTTTCATGCTTGTGAACTTCGCGTCTGAGATCAGAAATGTATAAAATATTCAAATGCAACAACTCGTGTCGCAAATCAGGCTTTAAATTTCTCATGACAGTTTCTACTAGTTATGTATCGCTCATAGGTATTCTCAACCTATCGCACATGCCCATTATCGAGTCTAAAAAGTCATCAAAGGATTCAGAATACTTCTGCTTTCTTTTCCGAATATCATCCTTGATATCAAAATCTGTTGCATGCTCTTTGTATTGTCTGCGCAACGCGTTGCACAGCTCAAACCACTCAACATTATCTTGTTGTCGATGGTAACGCCAATACCATTGCTTCGCTTTACCTTCAAACAAAGAGTGGACATGTTGGCATAAAACAGTAAAATTCCCGTTGAACTGGTCAGAAGTCAGAATATTCACTCTATATATGAATTCGTCTACTGTAATATCGTCTGACGACCCATTGAATTTTACATGCCAACGATGTATGACATTTGAAATTCGTTCGTTACTTCTAGGGTCGTCATTGGCCGCTATGTGGCTGACTCGTGCCCCATTGAGAGAGGGACGATCGAGATTGGGGAGCTGTTGTGGCCAAAACGATGCTTCTTCGTCGCGATCGTTTTCTGGCGGTTGGCGAGTACTAGGTCCTAAATTTAAATTTCTCACAACTGTGCGCAGTTCGTTTGCTATTGTTGAAGAAACTTCCTGGCGAAAGTCATTCAAAGCGTCTGCAATAAGTTTTTGCACTCTAGGCTCAGGTAGTTGGTTATTCTCACCCCAGGTGTTGCGTCTGTCTCTCGAACTGTTTTGGTGCCTATTTTGAACCCTTTGAGGAATAGCAGAGGCGTTGTCTAAGCTTTGTCGTGGTTGAGGATGGTTTCGAGTAAACATTCTAGTGTGAGGTCGCTCACGAGGTATAGCCCCACCTCTGCCCCTAATTGAGGTATGTGTATTCGAAGCATTCAGATCCGAGCGACCTGCTGGAAAATCATTAACTGAGGTTAGTTCGGAAAATGCACAGGCGTGCCGACACACTGGACAGGTTTGACTGGTCTCTAGCCATTGACTTATGCAACTACGGTGAAACTTATGTTTGCACGCTGTTTCAACTTTATCTTCAAAAACTTGAAGCACTTCGCTACATACGGCACAAAACGTATTACTGAGAGATTCGGCTTCCACTTGAATTGGAATATTTTCGGTACTACGGTTGACTGGCATGATGAAACAATTTTACCCCTTCAACCAAAATATTTGAAAAAAATAAAAAAAAATATAACGATGAAAAGTAAAAAAAAATAATTGTTGTAGAATACTACCATATGAACAAGAATTGAAAAAAAAAATGGTTCGGAATCAATCAAAACGAAATATTTGATTTCAATTTGGATTCCAGCGAAACAACTGGAAATGAGACTTCGAAAGTAATATAAAGGTTAATCACTACTTTTGGTAAGGACTTAACTAACACAAAAATAAAAGTAAGGTACACCGGTAAAATAAAAAAAAAAGAATCTTATAGACCCTGATCTATTCACAGAATTTATTGAAAAGGTAAATCAAAACAAAAAAAATCTACTATGTAACGCGATCTAGTTACGAGTATCTCTCCGAAATAATTCAAAGAGAAATGTCTCAAACTACCGAGAATGCGTCGTAGCGAAATTTACTAATCAATTGTTCTAAGTATACATTGGTATAAAACCGCAATTGCAAATTTCAAAAATTCCAAATAATACTTCGAACTCGAAATAAGGCGATAGTTTGGTGTGAATCCAAACTAAGAAAAATAAAATCTAATCTGCTAGATATTGAGATTCTTCCGGTCAGCATTCAACACTATCAGATAACTGCGATTCCACGAAGAAAGTCAAAATCTGCTAAAATTTAAGAAAATGAGTTTAAGCTAGATAAGTACATAACGGGGAAGGTTAAGGAAGGGAAGGAATCGGTAAATAAGGAAGATCGGGCATGAAGCAAGGGACCATAGACGGTTTTTGGAAAAGGTGTCTTCGATGTTAAATAGCCCCACGTTGGGCGCCAAAAATTATGTAACGAACAAACTGCCCTCAGTCCAGATGGTATGTGGACTAAGTCCCATGATCATAAAGCGGGCTCTGCACACCTAGCTATGCTTCGGTCTTAGCTCAGGGAAAATGGGGGTGGGGATGCTCTTGATCATGGGTAAGGGTGATACACAATTTATATTAGGTGCAGGAAAGGTAAAACGAGATGAACCAAACAAGAAAAAAAAACAAAAAAAATCAAAGTGTCTAGGACGGTTCTGTGAACAGGTACAGGTGCTAAGTCCGGATTACGGAAGGGAATAGATGTTGATATCCCTCTTATCTTGTACCCACCCTACCTGCTAACGTATGTAAATCACTTGAAAATGTTAGCCCACATTAATACTCCCGGCGTTATCTTACATTAATGCGTAGAGCCTTACCATAGTGAATAAAGAAAATTTAAGGAATCATTTTAAAATATAAACTCACTGATTTTTATTCATAATCATCGATCACTAAATTCAATATCTCAAACAACAAAATGAATAAGAAAGAGTTAGTAACTCTCAAGGCCAATATTTTATCAGCATGTTTCTCTTAAGATGTGCTCCGAAATCGAATCGATTGCAATAGTATGTAAAATTTTAGAAAAAGGTAGAGAAAAAAAAAATACTTAAACTATCATGTCGTGCTTTAATTCAATGACACGAAAATGGAACAGAGAGTTAATTTTCTCTTATACTCCTGCGCGACTTCAAATACTTATTCAATACACATTCGTAAATTAGAGCATAATCTTATTCAAAAACAAAAGAATAAGAAAAATATAGCAGAATGCGAGAGACAAGCGCATATGCTTGTAATATCGTAAACTGAGTCATTATTTTAGAGGCACTAACAAAAGAAAGGAACATGTAGAAGAAGAATTCGATCTTTCATGATCAATGAATGGAATGCGCTCTTTGTTACGAGGCTGTTAGAAATCTGATACTCTTAATGTAGATACTACAAGTTCCGTTCTTCGGTTTCGATACCCTTCAAAAGAGCATGAAATACCAGCCAAAGTTCATCAATAACATGAGAAACAAAATTCTTACAGAGATATAAATTTGTATTGCAACTTACAGAGAGTATCCATCGAAGTCAGCAGGCGCCTGTTGAGTCGTGGTTGATGCTAATTATGAGGTGGGGGGGGGGGGGGGGGGTGATAAAAATGATTGTGAGAATTTTGTTCTTATCACGATTATTTGGTTTGTCTGCTGGTTGTCATGTTCTAAACAAAATTTATATTTTTACTATATTTCACTTCCCTTACTTTTTCTTTTCTTCAAACTTTACGTTAAAACTGAACTTAATTTAATACATTTGCTTTTTTTTTGTTTTTTGAAACATTTAAATTCTTCACTACGATTTGTCCATTATGAATTAAATGACCGATTTCATAAAAATATGACTTTTAGGCTTAAATTATCGACTTTCGATTTGAATTTTAATAAATTTCAAAATTTATGATTTTTTTTTTTTTAAGAAAAGTTTATCGAATAAGAAAAAAAAACCAAATGCTTGTAAAATTACGGGTAAATACGAAATTAACTCGTGAACTTAATCTGGTGCGAAGGTTTTGGGCAATTAACTGCTGGTGCTAGGGCGCTGATGATGTTGGTGTTATGATTCGCGTGGTTCCTTGTGCCAGGTGGCGTCGGTGGGATTTCTAGATGAGCGGGTGGAATTTCAGATGGCCACAAGTCGCCGGACTATGGTGCGGAATTTGATCGTACAGTTCGGGGTACTCCAACAGGACTACTCCAACCACTCCACGTGGTTTTCTGGGGTTCGCCCTTACCGCTTTTTTGACTGTGTGTTGGTAACCTATTTTGGGAATCATACGGACTTTGGTTTTAAGTGCTCCGGGGCAGATCGCAACTAATGGCCACTCACCAATGTTTGGTACAGGAACCAATTACGAAATGGTGCTGTCCCGCGGCGTGGTCTTCAAAATAGCGTATTGACCGAATGCTTGAGGTTTTCCACGACTTTTTTTTTTTTTTGAATCAAATTTACACTCAATTACTTGAAACTTATTGGTGTCCCGGAATAAATGTCGTTTAGTCACTGGTGGAAGTCAATTCGACCATGTGGTCTATAGTGACACCCTTTGTATTCTCTCTTCTGATCAAGAATTGAGGAACTTCAACAATGTTGATTCTGCCACGTTCTAGATGATAAAGAATGATTTCGTAGGTCTGACACAAGCAATAGCTTATCGCCGCTAGGGAAATTTGGCTAGCATTATTCTAGAAACTTTTTGGGACTGTCATTCGCAACAGGGTTGGCATGCACATACCTCAAAATAATTTCTAATCGACGCGAGATGGAGTTAGTGACGTATTCGTTAACTTTAAATAGGGCATACTGTATTTTCTAAACGAAATTATTCACCCTCACATGGTCCAAAAGTAAATTGTTTCTTATTAATTGTGTTTATTTGCAGGTATTTATCTTCGGCTGGCGCTTTAGGAGTTCTTGCTCGCAAAGTAATATTATTCATTTTTTTCGTACGATTGCCGGTAAAATCGTTGGCTGCCGCTGTAGGGACTTTTCCCACAATTTTATTAGTTTTTCCAGGAGCTTTTTTCAAGAAATTGTATCCTATAAGTAAATCAGCTTCTAAGCCCTCGATTTCGTAAAATCTCTGTTTTATATCAAATATTGTTAGTTCTGAAAAATGCGTTAGAATTGAAGATCCATGTACTGTTTCAACCCTTTTTTTAATCTCAAGTTCCTGCCTATTTGCAAGAAGGACTACAGCAACATGTTGCCTCCTGTGTAAATTAATGTTTTTAATCTTCTTCCCGAGTGGCTGCTTCTCCTCCAAATGTATGGCAGCCTGGGCCATTCTCTAAAAAAGCCACCTCGTTTAAATGGTGTATCCTCTGTCTGTAGCGTCCGGATGAAGGATCCTCCATTGGTTCAGGATTCTGGAACTCCTGTCTTGGTTTTTGTAAATTTTTGGTTATCTCTACGGAAGGGATTATTGGGATTGGGTCTGCCCTGTTGTGGTTCACAATTCGTTGACATCACCCAGTATAATATATAATCAACAGTTCATTGCTGACTTCATGAGTGAAATCCTATCCGACAAAGCGAAGGCCACCATGCAGTCGAGCACTGAACTGTTGATTTAGCTGAGTAAGCATATAATTTTGGATGTTGGTAGCTCTGTCGCTGAGAAGTGAGCGACAAACAAAGGTGATTTGTTTTTAGACTTCAAGTGAAGAAGACGTGTTTTTTATTGGAACAACATTGGCGCAGCCGGGGAACTAACTACGACTGAGTGAGACATATAAGTACAGTGAGTCATATAAATACAGTAAGTCATACAAATATAATGTTAGATACAATATTTCAAATGACATCGATTTAGCGATGTCCGTCTGTCTGTCCGTCCGTCTGTCTGTCCGTCCGTCTGTCCGTCCACACGATAGCGGTCGCAGTTTTGGAGATATCGACTTGAAACTTTGGGTACATGTTTTTCTCGTGAATACTGAGATCAAGTTCGAGAATCAGCCAAATCGGACAAAAACTGGGCGTGGCTCCCATACACCGAAAAAAAAGGTAAACATTTTTTATTGTTGTATTCGATTGGAAATGTTTAGAAACGTATTGGAACGCTGCGGAACCTCGTACATGGTCCGAGGTTCCGCAGCCACATATATAAGGGTCTAAATGGGGTTTTGAGACCAATTTTTTTTTTTGTGGATTCAATTGGAAATTTTTAGAAATGGATTTTGGACATGGTCCGGGCTCCAAAACCACCTATAATTGGCTCAAAATAGGGTCTTGAGACCACAATTTTTTATGTTCGAGGTACTTCTTCCTACTGTGTGGGGGTATTTCAGCTTCGGTATAGCCGAAGGTAGTCCACTCTCTAGTTTTTTTAAACTTCCGATAAACTTGATTTTTCAGATTCAATTTTACAATATGTACTTTTTACTTCCTTTTAACATTCTTTTACGTGAAAATATTCATTATTACATTTTGATATTTTTTCATCAATCATTAATTTTCCATCTTTTTGCGCTATGGCACGAACTTCATAAAGATTACAATCATATTTAATTTTTGGATACTTTATATAAATTACGATTACATCCTTATTCTGCACTTTTTTAAATTCTGAGACGTACATTAAGTCAGCCATAGTCATTTTTCCATTTTCATGTCTTGTTATGTTCTTTACTTCGTTAAGGTGCTAAATGGTTGGATTTAAAACTCCAACCTTTGCTAATGTTACTGTGTTTATTAAATTTTGCAATTCAGTATATAATTATTTCTTTCTTTTAGTACTAATTTGATATGTTAACCCTCAGTTAAGTCCTTAACTATTTCGGTCAATTTTTCAATAGCTGTAAAAATTTCGGAATTTGTGGTGAACTGTTTATTATTGTTTTCAATTTATTATTTATTAATACCAAATCATCATGGTCAGACGTACCTGCTATCCATTTCCACAACTTGCCTAATTCATTTATTCCCCTTTTATATCTATAATCCATTTTTTGTAACAGTCCCATCAATGTCTCTATAAGTTCAATTTCCGACTCAATTTTTGCTTCACTAATATCAAAGTCATCATGTTCTGAATTTTTTGAAATGGTAATATTTTCCATTTTTTCATGGAAATATTTTTGTGTTTGATCAATTATAGTTTCATAATATGTTAAATTTGTAATATGAAAAATTTCACCAAAATCGTCGTAAAGTAATACGTCTCCATTTTCTATTAGTATGTAGTCCTCCCTTGTGTAATCAATTATGTATGTCATAATAGTCATAATTTGAAGGATGAATAACACGAGATGGAACATTTAATAATGATAAAGTAAATTCCTTAATTTTTCTTTAAGTTTCTTATATTGTCCTTATGAACTATTCTATTCCTATTAACAATTTTCACATTTCTGTCAAAATTTTCTTTAACTCTTTGTTTCTTATATCGACTATTTATTTTATTTCTTTCACCAATATTTATACCCCCGCACTCACTGTGGCAGGGTATACTAACTTTGTCACAACGTTTGTAACGCCCATAAGGAGGCGTGTCCGGTATGGAAAAGTATATATATTCTTGATCAGCATCACCTCCTGAGTCGATTTAGCGATGTTCGTCTGTCTGTCCGTCCGTCTGTCCGTCCGCACGATAGCGGTCGCAGTTTTGGAGATATCGACTTGAAACTTTGGGTACATGTTTTTCTCGTGAATACTGAGATCAAGTTCGAGAATCAGCCAAATCGGACAAAAACTGGGCGTGGCTCCCATACACCGAAAAAAAAGGTACACATTTTTCAAGTCTTTTTTATTGTTGCATTCGATTGGAAATGTTTAGAAACGTATTTTTGACATGGTCCGAGGTTCCGAAACCACATATATAAGGGTCAAAATGGGGTCTTGAGACCAATAGAAACGGATTTTGGACATGGTCCGGGCTCCAAAACTATTTATAGGTGGCTCAAAGTGGGGTCTTGAGACCACATAATTTTATGTTCGAGGTACTTCTTCCTACTGTGTGGGGTATTTCAGCTTCGGTATAGCCGAAGATAGTCCACTCTCTAGTTTTTTCATAAATTATGTCCCCCTGCTCAAATGTCTTTTGGGTTCTTCGTTTGTTTTCTCGATTCAAGGCATTTTCTTGAGCCTTCTTTAGTAATTCTGGCAATTCTTCATGCTCAATTTTATAAAATAAAACTTCAAATGGTCTTTTTTCGTGACAGAATGAATTGAACGATTGTATTCTTTAGCCGCTCTATAAATTGCTTCTACATCTTCTATAAGACTAAATTCCTCTTTTATGCAACGAGAAATTTCAATTAATGTAGAATGTACTCTTTCTACTTGTCCATTTGTTGTACTGTGCCTGGGATCACAATATCGCATTCCTATGACACACCTTTCCATTAAGGATTTAAATTGTACTGAACTGAATCCCGATTCATTATCCATTATAAGGAGTTCAGCTTCTGGATAACCTTGTAAAATTTCTAGTACCTTTTCTGCTATGTTCGTTTTTTCATTAATTAATTTAATTGTCAAATATTTTGAGTATGCGTCAATTATTGTCAAAAATATTTTATTTTGTATATAGAAAATGTCTATATGATATTGTTTGCCGTCATTTCTGGGTATAGGGGCTTCACCAATTGGAATCCTTTTTGGGTGTCTTTCGTATTTATTTTTGTTGCAGATGTCACAATTCCTTATATGTTCTTTAAATTGTTTTGCCATTTTCGGCCAGTAATATTTATCATAAATTTAGTTAATATTTTCTCTAAACTTTCTATTAGCTCTCTCATGAGTTTGTTGAATTATTATTTTCTGATCATCTTCATTTGTTATGTCTATTGGGAAAATTTTTGTATGAAGAAATTTAATGTTAAAAGTGTTTAATAATTATACTCTGCACACTAGTGTCCAAGGGTATATTGTTTTTGTCACACCGTTTGTAACGCCCATAAGGTGTGTCCGGTATGGAAAAGTATATATATTCTTAATTAGCAGAAAAATTATCGATAAATTATCGATAATAAATCGATATATAGACGCAAAAATTCATATTTACCGTTATAACTTAAAATGCGGTTTTTTCAATGTCACTATTTTTCATTATAATTTGATGAAATCCTGACTCTAAGTCAAGAGTTGAAAAATATTTAGCTCTCCCAAGATTTGCTAGAATAATGTTCATATCCGGAATTGGATATCTGTCTGGTATTGTTTTCTCATTTAATTTTTTAAAATCTATTACGAGTCTCATCTTTGGAGTCCCGTCTTCATTTATTCCTTTTTTGGAACTACCCATATCGGAGAATTGTATGGGCTTTTACTTTTCCTAATTATGTTTTTTTGCAATAAATTATCAATTTCTTCATTGACAGAATCGTTTACTGCCAATGGATAAGGATATTGTTTACTCCATATAGGATTTTCAGCATTTGTGCGTATTTCCGCACGAACATCCGTTCTGAATGGAATATCCATATTAATATTAGCGTGATCCTTTTCAATTTTATACATTATGAAATACCTCAATTCATTAACATTTTCTTCGTTCATTTGATTCAGTTGACGGTATTCATCTTCGATTGGCGTTTCAGGATTATTTCCCGAAATATAATTTTCTTTATTTGTTTGATTCAATTGGCGGTATTCGTCTTCGGCTGGCGCCTTAGGAGTTCTTGGTCCAAAAGTAAATTGTTTCTTATTAATTGTGTTTATTTGCAGGTATTTATCTTCGGCTGGCGCTTTAGGAGTTCTTGCTCGCAAAGTAATATTGTTCATTTTTTTCGTACGATTGCCGGTAAAATCGTTGGCTGCCGCTGTAGGGACTTTTCCCACAATTTTATTAGTTTTTCCAGGAGCTTTTTTCAAGAAATTGTATCCTATAAGTAAATCAGCTTCTAAGCCCTCGATTTCGTAAAATCTCTGTTTTATATCAAATATTGTTAGTTCTGAAAAATGCGTTAGAATTGAAGATCCATGTACTGTTTCAACCCTTTTTTAATCTCAAGTTCCTGCCTATTTGCAAGAAGGACTACAGCAACATGTTGCCTCCTGTGTAAATTAATGTTTTTAATCTTCTTCCCGAGTGGCTGCTTCTCCTCCAAATGTATGGCAGCCTGGGCCATTCTCTAAAAAAGCCACCTCGTTTAAATGGTGTATCCTCTGTCTGTAGCGTCCGGATGAAGGATCCTCCATTGGTTCAGGATTCTGGAACTCCTGTCTTGGTTTTTGTAAATTTTTGGTTATCTCTACGGAAGGGATTATTGGGATTGGGTCTGCCCTGTTGTGGTTCACAATGCGTTGACATCACCCAGTATAATATATAATCAACAGTTCATTGCTGACTTCATGAGTGAAATCCTATCCGACAAAGCGAAGGCCACCATGCAGTCGAGCACTGAACTGTTGATTTAGCTGAGTAAGCATATAATTTTGGATGTTGGTAGCTCTGTCGCTGAGAAGTGAGCGACAAACAAAGGTTATTTGTTTTTAGACTTCAAGTGAAGAAGACGTGTTTTTTATTGGAACAACATTGGCGCAGCCGGGGAACTACGACTGAGTGAGACATATAAGTACAGTGAGTCATATAAATACAGTAAGTCATACAAATATAATGTTAGATACAATATTTCAAATGACAGCGGATTTATGGCGCACTCAAGTGAGGCAATAATAGAGTTGAGAAGGTTAGAAGGTGAAACAGATAGGTTTGTCAAAAAATTGTGGGTAACTTTAAAAGGGGTTTGTGGGTCAAAGGAACAGTATGTGCTAATCAAGGATAAAATAGATGGGTATTTAGGAAATTTAACGAGGTTGGAAGTAGCTGATGCAATTTTTGAAGAACTTCTATGCATTGTAGAAACGCAAGGGAAAGACGCGTGTGAAGAAATTGAAATTTTAAAAGAAGAAGTGGTGCAACTGAAAAAAGGCTATAAGTCATTGCATAGTCAGTTAGAGTACAGTCTAAAAAGTGGAGAGGAAACCGAAACGGAAAACTAAAGTTTAAAGGACTTGCTTAAATTGAAGAATATTTCGGACGTGGGTTTACAAAAATAATAAATCAGAGGAGTAGGGTAAAGTTTCATTCGTTAGACAGAGCGAATAGTAAAATCCAATCGTTAGAGGCGGAAAATAGATTTTTAAAACAAGAATTGACATTAGCGCATGAAGCAACCATTCTTCATTCTGAATTACACAATACACTAAAGTTTCCGGGATACAGGGTAAAGATGAGGGTACAGGAGATAGCAATATTAGTGAATAGTTTGGTACCTTTGTAGAGTAGAGACGCCAGATTTACAGGCAGAGGTGCACAAGTTTGTACAGGGCAGTAAGCTGGCGAGTAGGGGAGTAAAAATGGAAGATTTCCCGATATTCATAGCTTGCGTAAAACAGAGATTGTATGGAGATGCATTCAAGAGTTACATCAGTTGATTAGGAATACTTATTTGAAAACACGGTCGTTAGACAGCGTATTACAGGAAATAGGACAGACTTGCCAACGGCCTGGTGAGGAAGTACGGCCGTACGCCAGACGTTTAGCAGCGCTGAAAACTGTAGCTCAGGGAATAATAAATGGTAAATACGAGGGGGAAAGCAATAAGGGCCTTCCAGAAGAATTCGATAGGTTAGTGAATACAACATTTAGATATAGGGTTGCAGGACTCAACATTGAGTGTTTTTGTTGGGTATTACTTCAGGTACATTGGACGAACTGGTGGGTAAGGCAAATGTGGCCGAGGCCACTTTGCAAAAGGGCCAAACCTTAATGCCAAAAGTTAACATGAACAAGGATGGGGGTTGGGGTAGAGAACATAACCCTGCCCCGACAGAGTGTTCAGCTCTTAAGCCGAACTAATCCATTTAGAACATAGCGGTTGAATGAAGAGGTGGTAGACGATCGAAATCAGGCAGAAAATTGCGTGCGGACGAGGAGGCCCACTTGCTCTTTTTGTAAAATATTGGGGCATACTAGAGACGAATGTTTCACAAGGAAAAATACACCATACTGTGAGAGTTGCGGGGTGTATGGGCATGATTATGCAAAGTCCTAAATGTGCTGCGAGAACATAACTTGAAGTTAAACACAAGTAAATGCCATTTTTTGCGCCGTGAGGTAGGTTATTTAGGGCATAAATGCTCTGAGTTTGGAGCTTTACCGGGCCCAAAGGTAGAGTGCGTTAAGAGGATTCTTGTGCCTAGAAATAAAAAGGAAGTTCAAGTGTTCCTGGGTTTGGCAAATTATTATCGAAAATTTATAAAAGACATGGCCCATATAGCGTTGCCAATAAATGGATTATTAAGGAAAGGCGCCATCTTCGAATCTGCTTGCCAAAATGCGTTTGATTGCCTAAAAGAAGCTACTGTAACTCCGCCGGTTTTAATTTATCCCGATTTTTTGAAGCCATTTGTGCTTACGACCGACGCTAGCGGGGAGGCGATTGGGGCAATTTTATCTCAAGGAAACGTTTGACAAGATAGACCAATAGCATTCGCTAGCAGGGCGCTAGGCGATGCAGAGAAAAGATATTCGACTATTGAGAAAGAGTTCTTGGCGATCGTATGGGAAACAAAAAATTTTAGGGCGTATTTGTTGGGGAAACCTGGAAAAAGAAAATACATAATAATCTGCTAAAAATGTTCCATAGGTAGGGGTAGATATAATGCTACCGGAAATAAATAATATAAATAAAATAGAATAAGACAGAATAAATCAAAACATGAAGAGAACGAAAATATTTGTGAAAATAAGAAGCTAAACACTATATTAGCATATCAATAAGAATTATATATTTATCATTAAGTAAGCTGGTAGTTATTTTATTTCTCTACGTAGATCATGGTGAGGTTAATCGCGGTCCTGATCCTCAGCTGTCTAGCTGGTAGCAGAGCAACGTCAGTTGAGGTGTCAACAATAACTGAAACACCCATATTCTTCGACAATATGGGCGCAACAATATTTTACAACGACGAGTGGACGATATTGACCAGGTTCAAGCCACTCGAAATGGGAGATTCCCTTGACATAATAAAGAAATTCCAGCAAAAGAGTGTGCGGGAAGTTACAGCCGAGCTTGTTCTTCCCAAATATCGACTTCACTGCGTCCTGCTTGGCGCCGCTACAGGTGACAAATGCAATAATATTGAAGCTACATGAGACCGAGGAAACTATTCAGAGTACTTTCTGAAGTCGAAGGGCGCTAAACTTCGTGGGAGAAATGTTTAATTGGGCGTTTGGGGTCATGGATCAAAACGATGCCAACGCAGTATACGAGCACTTAAACGACATCGAAGAGAGGGGCAGCGAAACCTTTGAAATAATGAAAAAGCAAGTAACGGTGATGGCCGCGAACTACAAGAAACTTGCAAAACCATTACTGACAACAACACGTGAGATTGAGGAGTTACAAGTCAAGTTAAACGAGACTGTTAACAAGCAAGCAGAAGAGACGAGAAATCATAACAAGAATTTCCACGAAATCGAACTGTCACTGTTGATTCAAAGAATGGACTGTTTAATTATGCTAAATTAAAGAACGGCACCAAGCAACGAAGACATAGGTAGTTGCGGTCGGTATTTACAGAAATGATACCAATAGTTGGTGAGTTTGTAAATACCCGCAATATAGTTTTTTTATGGTCCTTCTCTTTGAAGTGATACAGAAACGGGTAATTTCCACATCTGGTAGCAGTTTGTCAGTCTGGATGGAAATTCCACATACACAGCGGAAGTGTACAAATACAAATGTACACAACTAAATAAGATCTGTCTCGGCCGATAATGAGGCCCAATAAAAAGATCCTTTGTTCCGCGAAATAGATAATTAGTGCGTTGCTTGGGCGGACCGTTTATTATACACACGATGGGACCGCAATCGCATCGTGTACATAGGTAGTTTTAAGGTATTCGTATGTATTTGTAGGTATTTATTTTATAAGGTATTATTTGTAATTTCTAAGTAGATTTTAAACTATAAATAAAGAGTTCAGTTCACTGGACAAAACAGTTATCCCATAACAACCGAAACCTCGTGTACTTACTTGTTAAGCTAAACAAATTGGTGACCCCGTGATTTAAATACGCGTAAAAGTGTTAGAATTCGTGTTTTTTGTCTAAAAAAAAAAAAAAAAAAAAAAAAAAAATTGCATTGTGTTTAAGTTGAGTTATAAAAAAAAAAATAAAAGTTTTAAATGCACTAGTGTTTAGTGTTTGTTGTAAAATATAAAAAAAAATAAAAGTTTTAAATTACAACTGCGCTAGTGTTTAGTGTTTGTTGTAAAATATAAAAAAAAAATAAAAGTTTTAAATTACAACTGCGCTAGTGTTTAGTGTTTGTTGTAAAATATAAAAAAAAAAATAAAAGTTTTAAATTACAACTGCGCTAGTGTTTAGTGTTTGTTGTAATATAAAAAAAAAAATAAAAGTTTTAAATTACAACTGCACTAGTGTTTAGTGTTTGTTGTAAAAGAAAAAAAAAATTTTAATTTATTAATTACAACTGTGCTAGTGTTTTGTTTTGTATAAAATGGAGCAGATAGTGAAGAACCAAGAAGCTATCGGGGCGGAGATAGCTTCTGGGTACAACAAGCTGGCCAAGGAGGCTGCCACAAGCATAAATGTGGGACGGTTTCAGGAGATGAGGTCCTGGGTAACGGAACTGTCCCAGCGGTTCGAGGCTAACGACCAAGAGTTAGTCGCGGCAGAAGTCACTATGGAAAGAAATGCATACTTCAAGCAGAAGTATGCAGACCAGGTAAGAGGTCACATTTCTAATTTTTATAAGTTGTTAAATACAGTAACAATCAGTCCTGAACCGGTAGTGAAACCTGACCAAAAGGGGTCAGGTGAGCCTGACAAAAAGGGGTCAGGTAAACCTGACCAAAAGGGGTCAGGGGAGTTTGACCAGAAACGGTCAGTTGCTCCACTACCATGGATAGGGAGAAAATTCCAACATGTGTTGGGCATATTAGATGAAAAGGTTAGTAATTGTGGGGAAGGGAAGGATTCCATAGAAACAGTGGAAAAGAAATTAGACTTAGTTGAGGAAACTTACCTCAAATATATGGAATTCTACTCTGATGACGAGCTAACTGAAGTGTATTACGGGTTGAGGGAAAAAGTTGCTTCACTAAAGAAAGGGAATATTGATACTTGCCCCTTCCCTTTACCACAAATAGATATACCAGTTTTCGATGGTAAATACTCTGAATGGGACACATTCAAGGAATTGTTCCAACAATTAGTAGTATCAAAATCGATTTCAAATACACAAAAGATGTGTATATTGAAAGCGAAGGTGAAAGGATCGGCAGCAAGCATTATTGTAAATTTGCCATCAAAGGATGCAAATTTCGATATTGCATGGAAGTTGCTTAATGATAAATACACAAATCAAAGAGCAATAACTTCAATTTACTTTAAAAAGCTGATTGAGGCTCCTGCTGTCAGATCTGACGCAAAAAGTGTGCAAGACTTTCAAGAGATGATAAACGAAAGTCTTCAAGCATTGCACGCATTTGGGATTGGAGCAGAAGAACTGCTTCAGTCCTTGATATGTTTCATCCTACAAAGGAAAATGGATGGAGCATTAAGAGTAAAATTTGAGGCCTCTTTAGTTAACTCAAAGAAATTACCAAGGGTCGACAACTTGCTCGGATTTCTCGAGCGCGAAGTTTGTATTCTAGAGGCGACCCAAGAATTTTCCAACAAAAGGGATGGAAATCTTGGGGAGCAGCCTAGGAAAAAGGGATTCGTGGTAGGTGTTGGAAAATGTTTGATAGAATGCCAAAAATTGTCCAACAAAAGGGATGGACAACATTGGAAAAAGCCTATGAAAAAAAAAATATGCTTGTCAAGTGGTAGGAAATGTTTGATGGGTTGTATGTCAGAACATTTTCTATATCAATGCTCAAAATTTAGAGGTGCGTCTATTACCGAACGATGGAGTAAGGTAATGGAAAACAATGTGTGTAAAAAGTGTCTGAAAAGAGGGCATACTAGTAGAACATGTACGAGTAAGTATAGCTGTAGAAGAAGTAACTATAGTCATCATTCCTTACTACACGATAAACAGAAAACTAAAATGGCTGAAAAAGTTGAAAAGAAAAAAAGATTTCATCAAAGTAAAAATCTGTTACTATCCACAGCCATAGTGCAGGTGGCGGACAGAAGAGGAAATTGGATTAATTGCAGTGTGTTGCTAGATAGTGGATCGCAAGTATCTGTAATGACGAACTCATTAAAAAATAAATTAAAATTACAAAGTTCAAGAATATCAGCTTCGCTTGAAGGCGTAGCGAAAAATAAATCGACAGCTAAAGAAATAGTTAGGGTTGAAATCAGATCCAAAACGTCGAAGTACAAGACTAAATTGGATTTGCTAGTTATGCAAAAAATTGTATCGGACTTACCTGGACAACGAGTAGCTCAAGGTAAAGTTCCGAATGAAATTAAATTAGCAGATCCTAAATATAATATTCCAAGAGGTATAGATATGCTCATTGGGGCAGAAAGATTTTTCGATATTTTGTCAACAGGGCAAATACAAGATGATAGTTGTAAATTTTTATTACAGAATACAAAATTGGGTTGGATTGTGAGTGGACCAGCACAAAAAGAACCGTTTTCAGTTTGCGGTATGAGTGTGTCCAAGTTAAATGATACAATGCCACAAAAACGCTGGGAGGAAAAAGAAATTCCATATAATAAGAAATGTGGTAGTAGAAGGCAAAAACATCTTCGGAATGAAAAATTGCTATCATCAATGCTGGTTAACAGTAGTGATAATCAGAGTTATCATGGGGTACGGGGGCGCTGGATAGCAGTGCCAAGTACTGGCCAAGAATTAAAACAAAGTTGTTGGCAAATTCCTGTTTCTTTTAACAGAGAACATTGTTGCAATAAATCGTAATATCGATATATTGCGTAGGATGATGGAAGTAAGAACAAGCAATGGGATATCGAAGAGTTCGGTTCACGATGTTTGTCCTTTTCCTATCAATGAGTTTCCTACAAAATCTACTAGAAAACATATTCATAAAGTTAATACAATCTGTGGTAAACACAGATTGTGCAGAATGACGGATGTAGAGACCAGCAATGGTATATCGAAGAGATCGATACACATTGTTTGTCCTTTTCCCAATGATGAATGTTCTACAATAAGAACAAATAGTATTTAATAGTATTCAAGAAATTAACGATATTTTAAATAAATTAAGAATAAATATTGTATGCTTATATTATTTGTCGTATTTAATAATTTTCCCTGTAGTAAAAGGGCTTGTGAATATTGACTATTTTAAAGATAAAGCAGGAATATTTTTTGAAGAAGTGAAGGTAATAGGGCTGACATAAACTGCATGGAATATTGTGGTACATGTGAACATGCAGGATTATTGGAGTTATAAGGACAAATTGGACGAGTCATTGCAACTGATTAAATCCATGGAGGTATCACGTTCCGACGATGCACATATGGCAGCGACGATCGAACAACTCAGAGCGCATCGGCCGAAATAATGAAGTCATCACGCAGACGAGTTCGAAGGGCGCCTTTGGGATTTATGGGTGGTGTTCTTCATTCCATATTTAAACTGATGGATGAGGAACACACCAAACAATTAAAGTAAAATAAAAACAAAAAGAATCACGTCTAACATCAACATAAATTTAATGTTGCCTGACAATAATCCGATGGAGCTTGCAAAGATTGCAAAAACAACCACAAGAACAACCGCAGAATTCATTTTGTTCAACATTCGAATTCCACTAGTTAACAAAGAAAAGATGCGAGCGTATGCAATATATTCGTATCCTACATTCCATGACGGGTATTTCGTGAGTATTAAGCCTGCATTTGATTACATACTATTAGATGCGAGAAAAACAGTGTATTATGGGATGGTGGGCGATAAGTTTCAACATTGTCAACAAATGAAGAAGATTCTGCTATGCCCGCAGACACATCCTTTATACAACATAAGAGCCGACTCCAGATGCGAAGTTCAACTATTCTTAAAGCAGCGAAGGTTTCCTCGGGACTGCGAGATAAACATTGTGCCTTTGCGTAATTTTTGGCGTCAACTCTATGCGACTAATTCTTGGATTTTTTCGATGGGTGAAGAGACTCAAGCTGAAATAAAGTGCAACGAGAATCATCAGATAGTGAGCCTTGAAGGTCAAGGTATGTTACAAATGAATCCTGACTGTTATCTACAAACGACCGATGTCAACCTATGGGCATATGACGTATACACAACGAATGTCAGTTACATCATTCCGATCCTGAATCTAACGCATCATATGCCAAATATCAAACATATTCAACTAATGGGAGATATAGAATCGTTTCAAATTCAGAACATCCCAACACAAAAGACGATATTAGGATTTCCAACGGCGTTGGATTTTCACCACGTAGCTCATTATGGTTCAAGTCTGACAACATGGGTTATAATGCTGGTAATCATCGTAGCAGTAATCATCATCTTCCGAAAACTGTGCCAGATGTCCACCACCTATCTACCAGCAGCCATTACCTTACCACAGTTAGGGTAGAGTAAATTCAAAATCAATATAACATATATTTTTTACACAGTTTACATATTTTAATTAGTATTTGAGTATGCCAAATTTTATTTGAAACAAAGCTTATAAGCATAAATCTATAAATACAAAATTTTCTTTTGTTAATTTGAATTCATTTTCATGGCGGCCGTAGCCGCTTGACAATTAACCACTGTGTGGAATCACATTTTTTAATTTTTTTAAGATTTAAAATTTCGATACAAACATTTCAAAAAAAAAAAAAGAAAAAAAAAAAAGAAAAAAAAAAAAGAGAGAAAGAAATGTTTTATCGATATAATTATTTTTATGTTTTATTATGTTGTTTAAGAAGCAACCCCTTGTTAGTTTTAAGTTCTGATTGATTTAAGTTTTCTTTTCAACATAGAATAGTGCTACAGTAAGATATTTATTTCTTGCACTATCAAACAAAAAATCAAAACACAAAAATAAGAAAAATTATCAAAAGTAATCTAAATTGTAATTAAGTTATTTGCATCTTGTAAGGTTTGTAGCGCCTCATATTAAAAAAAAAAAAATGTATGTAAACACTATATAAAAAATTTATATTTTTGTTAAGGATGTCCAAAAAAAGGGACAAAATTATTAAAAGACTTAAGCCTTTTAAGGCGGGCAAGACACACAATTATACGTAAAATCAAAAATGTATATCAAGAAAAGAAAACAAAAACATGTAAACATGTCCAAGAGAGGACATTTACAGTCGGTATTTACAGAAATGATACCAATAGTTGGTGAGTTTGTAAATACCCGCAATATAGTTTTTTTATGGTCCTTCTCTTTGAAGTGATACAGAAACGGGTAATTTCCACATCTGGTAGCAGTTTGTCAGTCTGGATGGAAATTCCACATACACAGCGGAAGTGTACAAATACAAATGTACACAACTAAATAAGATCTGTCTCGGCCGATAATGAGGCCCAATAAAAAGATCCTTTGTTCCGCGAAATAGATAATTAGTGCGTTGCTTGGGCGGACCGTTTATTATACACACGATGGGACCGCAATCGCATCGTGTACATAGGTAGTTTTAAGGTATTCGTATGTATTTGTAGGTATTTATTTTATAAGGTATTATTTGTAATTTCTAAGTAGATTTTAAACTATAAATAAAGAGTTCAGTTCACTGGACAAAACAGTTATCCCATAACAACCGAAACCTCGTGTACTTACTTGTTAAGCTAAACATGGACGTTACCCTGAACTCGAATCTACTGGAGATACAAGGGCAACAACAAACCGAGTTGTTAATATTGGATGACTTGTATAAAGGCAGTTTGCACCCAACCATATTCGACAAGAAGGCCGTGGATGCAATGATAGACCGACTCTTCGTGGATAAGAAAGTCAAATGGTTGCTATCACGAAATTTCGATGTTCATCGAACAGCTCAAGTAAAGGTTTTTCCCAAAGCTGGGCATAGTTAATCAAGAATTTAACTTCGTTAACCCGGTAAAAGTTAATCAAAAATTTAACTTCGTTAAATTAAAAAGTTAATTTCATCGAAAAGTTAACTTCGTTAAAAGTTAAATTAAATAATTAAATTTTCTATAGAAAACAAAAAAAAAAATTTTTTCAAAAAAACATATTAAAAAACCTTTTTTCCCGGTTTCTATTTGCAAATTTGCTTTTAAAAAAATTATCAAAATTTTTATCAAAAGCGAAATTTTGTGTATGAAACAATTTATTTATATTCATAGAGGCATACAAATTTTATTAGAATATTAACGAATGAAGTTTGGTTAAGAACAAATATCACAGGCCATTCTAAACACAATGGCGTTCTCAGCTTTTCGGCATTTGTAGAAATTTGAGAAATGGAAAATACGATGTTAACATCCTGACGATGTAAGCCTCACGTGATGGCTGAGAACGCCATTGTGTTTAGGATGGTCCATTCATACATAAAAATAGAATATAGATCACTTCGAAATATATCGGCTAGTGTATTTAATTGTTTTGTGAAATAATTTTTAAATATCAGTTCAAAAATAGTATGAATTTTTTTCGTTTTAAAGTTAACTAATGCTAGTTAATCGAAGAAATTTAACTTAACTAAATGAAAAAGTTAATGGTTTTCGAAATTAACTGAAACGTTAAAAGTTAACCAAAAATTTAACTTCGTTAATTAACTATTAACTAATTAGTTAATGCCCAGCTTTGGTTTTTCCCATAGACGGCAGCATGGTGATCGTGGCGAAAATACCGTTACCTGACCAAACGAAATTCACATTGTACAGAGTGTACCCGATACCATTGTTTCTAAACAAGCAATGGGATATAATAATAACATTGATTGAAGAGCTGAAGGAAAATTGGGCAAGCATGCTGAACGCTAACGCCACAGGAAGTACTCCAAAATCTGTTTTGGTAGCAGACCACACGAGAATATGAGATATGTTGACAGATGGTGAGAGAAATTTTGACGACCTGAAGACTGAAATAGAGCAAAGTTGGCTCACTCACAGCATCCATTACCGTCAGAATGAGGCAAGAACGTTAAGACTATCACTCGGAATTCCAAGCCTGGTTATCATCGCGATTATCGGAATAGTAGTCATCGGCATACGACACCGAAAGAATAAACCAGCAACAAGCTTATCGGTACAAATGCCCTCTTCACCATATGCTATGTGGCGAAAAAACAGCCCCAGTGTCGTACTTGAGATGCGAAGGAGAATCAGGACAGACACAGAAAGAGAGAAAGTGAGATTGCAGCGAAAGGCGTTAGTCGTTTCATCAGGACCGACGATGGGGTAGTATAGGGCATATACATGGTTTTGAATATTTAAATTTATATAAATAACGTAATGGTAGATTTAAAAAAAAGTGATGTTCTATTCTGAAAAAAATAAACTATTAAAAGCAATTGAAAAACAATTCTAAAATATATATACAAACATATTGTGAAGAAGAAAAGAAGAACAATCGTTTGAAAATAAGTAAAAACTGATGAAAAAAAAGGAAATGTCCTATTCTGAAGAAAATAAACTATTGAAAGCACTAAAAAACTTATGCAAAAACTGATATTCAGAAACAATTATTGAAAGTTTAAAAATAAATAAATAAAAAACCAAAAATATATTAAGAAGAAATATTAAATAAGAAAGAAAATAAAATTAAATTAAACTATATTAAGAGTAAATACATGTAAATTTATACCTACTAAGTTATAATTGAGGCCGAGAAAGATTATTGTCGCTTTACGAAATAATCTTTCTTTTCCGGGGGGATGAGGAATATTGTGGCTCACTATCGACATCACCCAGTATAATATATAATCAACAGTTCATTGCTGACTTCATGAGCACTGAACTGTTGATTTAGCTGAGTAAGCATATAATTTTGGGTGTTGAGAAGTGAGCGACAAATAAAGGTGATTTGTTTTAAAACTTCAAGTGAAGAAGACGTGTTTTTTATTGGAACAACAGCCCTAGGAAAATTCAAATTTGGGTTCGGCCTGGGAAAATTCCAATTTGGGTTCGGCCTGGGGAAATTAAAATTTGGGTTAGCCCTGGGAAAATTCATATTAGGCTCTGCCCTGGGGAACCTAAGATTATTATTTGTGCCCCTAAATTGGGCATTCCTCATTGGAAAAAAATTATTATTCGGCTCACTTCTTTTTATCTCGTTTGATAAGTATTCTTGTTAGGGGATCTTTCTCCAATTGATATGCAAATTTGGTCCTTAGGTTATTCGCTTCCAGTTCCTGGGCAAGCGCACCAGGCATTTAACCATTTGGTGAAATGTTGGATACCGGTGGATTTAATCCTGTAACGAAAACTCTCAAGGCATTTTGCCTATTAATTTCATTTAATTTCTTTGTAATGGGATTATCGTTGCCATACGTCATAATAGTTTTATTAACCAATAAGGTTAATTTCCTATTGACTACGTTGTAGTAGTCAAAAATTGACGAGTTGCCCTGCCTAAGGACACTCAACTCCTGTTCGATAACATGCATCGGACGCTTGTTCGAGTATGCAAAATATAATCTGCTAATAATAGCGTCAAAATTTATTTTAGTTCCGTGTGAGGAACTAAAATTCGTTGCCCCATTTGTAATTTTATTTCTTAGGATCGTCAGAGCCGCAAAATATCTGTGACTTCCTTTTACATAAAGACAAATACTGTTTTGCGCAGCTTCGCGCCAACTAACATAGGAATTTGTTCCTCCCGAAAATTCCGGTAGAGACTTTATTATATCTAAAGTTTCCGTACATTGAATCGTGTTGTCAATCGTTTGCGTCTCATAGTCCACAACGTTAGTCTTTTCTGTCAAAGTCCCTATTTGTTGTTTGAGTGAGCTAATCTCCGCTTGCAATGAAGCGGTTTGGGTAGCTATTAGTCTAGCTATCATATTTGTGTTAACTGTATTGCTGTCCATAATTATTTTGGAAAATGGTTCTATTAACCGGTCCAGTATTATTATTTTTTTTTCTTTTCCAACCTAATTCCTAATACACTTCTTAGTTGGATGATTTTCCGAACACTTTTCACACACGTATAACTTCTCGTATCCTTTCTTCTTTTTCAAATAATCTAAAATTTTATCCATTCACTTTTTTCAGTCCGTCCGGGTCATACAATAAATACTTTATTTATTTTTATAATGTACTTTCTTCTTAAATAATTTCTACTTAAATATAATAATTAAAATTACTAAATTTACCAGCTTACTCGCTAGCAATTATTTGTACTTAGTTATTCCAATGTTTTTGAGTAGGATGGTCTCAATAGATTGTCATAGGTTTCAGTCACAATTTCCGGTTTTCCGCCTTTCCTTCAGTGTATTTTGAGCCTTATTTCAGTTTCATTCTCTTATTTTTCCTTGATGAAAATTCACAGCTAGTTCTTTTACTTCACCAAAGTATAAAAAAAAATTTTCAGTTTAATTCTCCGTTGTCTTTATTATTAATTTTGTCTTTTGTTCTTTAAATTTACAATCACTTTCTTTCTTTAAGATTCTTTAAATTTTTGTTATTATGATTTACTTTAATTCCTTTTGTTTCAGGATACTATGTCCTTACTTTTTTTAAAAAGAATTTTTCAGGATCTCATTTCCCTTCTTATTTATTTTTTCAGGATTTATTGTCCTTACTTATTTATTTTATCAGGATTTATTATCCTTACTTTTAAATTTTTTCAGGATTTATTATCCTTACTTGTTTTTTACTTTTCAGGATTTATTAACCTTACTGGTTTTTTCGAGTCCTTAGAAGCTAAGATTCTTTCTTTAAGATTCTTTAAATTTTTGTTATTATGATTTACTTTAATTCCTTTTGTTTCAGGATACTATGTCCTTACTTTTTTTAAAAAGAATTTTTCAGGATCTCATTTCCCTTCTTATTTATTTTTTCAGGATTTATTGTCCTTACTTATTTATTTTATCAGGATTTATTATCCTTACTTTTAAATTTTTTCAGGATTTATTATCCTTACTTGTTTTTTACTTTTCAGGATTCATTAACCTTACTTGTTTTTTCGAGTCCTTAGAAGATAACCTTGCTCTGCTACCAATTAATTTTTCACTAAGCATTTTTGCGTTTTTAAAAAAGCCAATTTAATTTAAAACAAACTTTATTTCACAAATACAAATATTACAATTTGCCAAAAGACTGATCTTTATTTCTAGCTACAGTGGTACTTATAACATATTAATTGCTGACAATAGCAACTTCTTTGTTCTTCGCCAAAGACGAAGAATATGAGGCAATAAAGAAGCTTATCCTACTTTTGTTTATAACACTGTTCGAAAAAAAAAAATTTTGGTAACGCACATGATCGGGACCGACAGATTCTGTTAGAGGGGTCTAAAAAAAAGTACCTGTGTCTCCCAGTTTTTCTAGATCAATTCTTAAAACCATTGAAATCGCATTTATGCATTTTGCATTTTTCTCATGTACATAATTATTCTTCAAAAATACAGTTATGATTGGATTACGAACGTACGAAACATGCATTTGATAGGAGAAAAGCATACCTTTAAAAAACATATAAACTTTTTACAATCGGATGTAAACTCATTGCGCTAGACTAGAAACAATTCAGAAATTTCCAATTTTTTTTACAAAATAACTTATGTTTAAGTATTTATGAGTTTACATCCGATTGTAAAAAGTTTACATGTTTTTTAAAGGTATGTTTTCCCCTATCAAATGCATGTTTAAAATCCAATCAAAACTGTATTTTTGAAAATTTATTATGTACATGAGAAAAATGCATAAATGCGATTTAAATGGTTTTAAGGATTGATCTACAACAATAGGGAGACACGGGTAATTTTTTTTAGCCCCCTCTAACAGAATCTGTCAGTCCCGATCATGTGCGTTTTTTAGTGTAGAACGGTGTAATAATCAAAGATTCTCTGTTTATAATAATCGAAGATTCTCTGTTTACAATAATCGAAGAATCCTTATAGCAACTCAAATTTGCTGACTCCACTATGGATAAATGTAGATCGACAGTGGAGTGCCGTTATATGGTATATGGGGTATTAACTCGCACAACATACGTACAATATGTACATACAAATAACACAAATGCCAGTACAATAATATTTTTCGTATTATCAGAAGCAAAAAAAAACCTTTAGAGCATAGAAATTGTCAATCGCATCAAACTAAGCACCAATAACCAAAAGAAACAATAAAATCTTAATTTTTCCAAGTATATTATCACAAGTTTATCAAAAACCGTATTGTCCAAAATTATTGTGTAAAAAAAAAATCTCAACTCCCAAAACAGGTATGTTCCGCGTACTCAAGAACCGTTTTGTTGCCTTGGATGAATGAATTGCAGCATTATCTCCACTCGTCTGCAGCCGTTTCGTCACCCAAACTCAAAAGAACTTTATCAAGTAGCTCTATGTACATAGGGCTGTCCATTTTGGTCGAAAAAAAAACAAATCGGGGTCTTTTCAACTACCCACACCCCCATATGGTGTGGGATCCCACACCGCCAAATTTACGCTTATCGTGCCAAGATTAACATTCCCTGAAAAGTGACAGTTTTGGGAAGAACGGTAGTCCAAAATAAAAAAGAATGGCGGTGGATCCCATATTGTGTGGATTGTTGGAAAGACCGCGATTTGTTTTTTTTTTCTACCAAAATGGACAGCCCTATGTACATAGAGCTACTTGATAAAGTTCTTTTGAGTTTGGGTGACGAAACGGCTGCAGACGAGTGGAGATAATGCTGCAATTCATTCATCCAAGGCAACAAAACAGTTCTTGAGTACGCGGAACATACCAGTTTTGGGCTGGCCCGCTTGCAGACCCGGTCTAAACCCCATTGGGAACATGTGGACAATATTATCCAAGTGGATTTTCAAGAATAGGAAACAATTTGACAATGTAAAATGCCTTAAAAGTGCCATTACTGCTGAAAGGAACAAAATTGAAGAAAATTGTATTAAGTCTTTAATTAACTCAATGCCACGGCCTCTTCAACATGCTATAATTAAAAAGGGTTCATATACTAACTACTAATAATTAAATAAAAAAATATTTATAATATTTCCGAAATTTTTATTGTTTGGTCTTATCATTTGTTCGTATGAAATGATTTTTATTTATTTATCAAAAATATTTGAGTGCTCGAATTTAGTCTTCTTTAAGTTAATTTAATTAATTGTTAGTACAACTTAATATTTGGCAATAAATATGCCCTGTATCAGTAATGGAATAAAAGATTTTTAGCATTTTGATGTTGGTCTTATCATTACTTCGTGCAGTGTATGACCAGTGTTAACATATTTACAGATATATCTTCTTTTTTTACAGATTTTCTTGAGCAGATTTTAAGATTTTCTACCTTTTTTTTTAATCAAATTTATTTTATTTATTATAAACACTTAGAACTAACAATAAATTTTAACGATACAAATTTCACATTTTTATTTTACTACACTGAGAAAAAATCAAAACGAAACGTTGTCAAAACGTTCCGAACCGTTGTCAATTTCCAGCCAAAACTGAATGTTCTGATTTTGACAACAAAACGTTTAAATTTTTTTGAAACTGCCCATTAATGAATTGAAACGGCACATTGATGAATTGAGACGCAAATTTTGTTGTTTCAAGACTGAAAATTTTTGTTTTGCGACTGAAATGTTTATGATTTTATGAATTGAAAATACAAAAAAAGGTTATTGGAAAGGCCTATTTTTAGAATTACCTAAAAAAATTTTTTTTTCAAATTTAATTTAATTTTGTATTTTTTGTACTCAAAATTTTTTTTTTAAACAACATTATTTATTGATATTTTATTGTTATATTTTATTTACGAAATAAAGAATTGGTTTAAATTTTTGTTTACTTACCAAGATTTGAACCCTGGCCATTCGGATTCATAAACGCTCCCCTTAGCAGGCTTGCCTACCGCTGTGTGTATTTTGCAATGTTTTAACTGCATACATATACTATGAAACTGCTTGGTTAGGATTTGAAACGGTTTCAGTTCTGAAATATAACTGAATCAGTTTTATTTTTTGAGATAGTGGGTTCGAATCTCAGTCGGAGCAATTTATTTTTTCCTTTTCAACACATTACTTTTTGTATTCTTTTTTTTGAGGGGTCGCTGATAACGAATCCGTGGTTTGTTTTGCTGCGCTAACTCTAGATTTCTTGAAATCGACGTTCAGTACCTCAAAATTAAAATCGGCAAATGCAGATCGGTTTTTTTTGCACAAATATATAAAAAACTAGAGAGTGGACTATCTTCGGCTATACCGAAGTTGAAATACCCCCGCACAGTAGGAAGAAGTACCTCGATCATAAAAAAATGTGGTCTCAAGACCCTATTTTGAGCCAATTATAGGTGGTTTTGGAGCCCTGACCATGTCCAAAATCCATTTCTAAAAATTTCCAATTAAATCCAAAAAAAAAAAAAATTGGTCTCAAGACCCCATTTAGACCTTATATATGTGGCTTCGGAACCTCGGACCACGTCAAAAATACGTTTCTAAACATTTCCAATCGAATACAACAATAAAAAAGACTTGAAAAATTTTTACCTTTTTTTTCGGTGTATGGGAGCCACGCCCAGTTTTTGTCCGATTTGGCTGATTCTCGAACTTGATCTCAGTATTCACGAGAAAAACATGTAAAAAAAGTTTCAAGTCGATATCTCCAAAACTGCGACCGCTATCGTGCGGACGGACAGACGGACAGACGGACAGACGGACAGACGGACGGACAGACAGACGGACATCGCTAAATCGACTCAGGAGGTGATACTGATCAAGAATATATATACTTTTCCATACCGGACACGCCTCCTTATGGGCGTTACAAACGTTGAGACAAAGTTAGTATACCCTGCCACAGTGAGTGTGGGGGTATAAAAATAATCAAAAAAAAAAAAAGAATCGAAAACAAATTTGGTCTTACTGAGATTCGAATCCACGCTCCAGTAACTCATACAATCTTCAAAAAGTGAAACTGTTTCAGTTGTGTTTTAGAACTGTGCGGTGTTGAATTTTTCGTAACGATAGCCGTTTCAAATCATAACCATGCCGTTCTGATTTTCTTCCCTCTGTGTAAGTACCATGAATTCATAAATAATAAGTTAATACCTTTAAACCTAAAATAGTACACACAAAAAAAAAAGTCGGTAGATTTAACCGAAAAAGAGGGTTAAAAACGCTCCAACCCTCCAATGTCGATACGTTTAACCGATGAGAGATGGTATATTTATTGCACCGTTTTTTTCTCGGTTAAGTTGTAAATTTTTTCAATAATTCACATTTATCTAACAATTGAGGTAAGAGAACTTACAATAACAACAACTTTTTCGATTATTAGAACTATTTTGTGTCGAATTTTGAAGATTTATTTTCACAATTTTTTTTCGGTTAATTCAACTTACCAGCTCGGTAAAAAAATTTACAGTTTTCATACATTCGGCCACCCATGCGGACTTTGGGTCTCCAATTTTGCTGAAATTTTGTCAGTTAGTTCGGCTCGTCAATTTAAGATATTAATTTGAACCGTTTTGCAAAAAAAAACACTTCCTAACGGATTTATAGTAATTTGAATTTTAAGAAATTTTGGCGAAAATTTAAGTAGCAAACAGAAAAAAATCGCCATAACTTTGTCAAATCTCAACCGATTTGAAATTGTTTGATATCGTTAGAAAGGTAATACCGTTATTTATGAGAAAACCGTATGCTTTCAAAAGGGAAATTTTGTTGTAACTTTGACTTGATTTATAACAAAAAACACTCCATATTTATACCCCCACACTCACTGTGGCAGGGTATACTCACTTTGTCACAACGTTTGTAACGCCCATAAGGAGGCGTGTCCGGTATGGAAAAGTATATATATTCTTGATCAGTATCACCTCCTGAGTCGATTTAGCGATGTCCGTCTGTCTGTCCGTCTGTCCGTCTGTCCGTCTGTCCGTCTGTCCGTCTGTCCGTCCGCACGATAGCGGTCGCAGTTTTTTTTTTTTTGTTTTTTTTACATGTTTTTCTCGTGAATACTGAGATCAAGTTCGAGAATCAGCCAAATCGGACAAAAACTGGGCGTGGCTCCCATACACCGAAAAAAAAGGTAAAAATTTTTTATTGTTGTATTCGATTGGAAATGTTTAGAAACGTATTTTTGACATGGTCCGAGGTTCCGAAGCCACATATATAAGGGTCTAAATGGGGTCTTGAGACCAATTTTTTTTTTTTGTGGATTTAATTGGATATTTTTAGAAATGGATTTTGGACATGGTCCGGGCTCCAAAACCACCTATAATTGGCTCAAAATAGGGTCTTGAGACCACATTTTTATATGTTCGAGGTACTTCTTCCTACTGTGTGGGGGTATTTCAACTTCGGTATAGCCGAAGATAGTCCACTCTCTAGTTTTTAATGATTTGATTACCTTTAAAAAATGGGCGGACTTTGGATGGACACTTGATAGACACAGAAGTTATGGAAATTTTTGTAAAACCTAAATTTAATGTTTTTTACTGCTGTATTGTGAACACTTTGACTCGATTTATAACAAAAAACACTCCATATTTTTTAATGATTTTTTTTGCAACAAAGGACAATCAATTACCTTTTAAAAATGGGCGGATTTTGGATGGACACTTGATGGACACAGAAGTTATGGAAATTTTTCTAAAACCTAAATTTAATGTTTTTTACTGCTGTATTGTGAACAAAATTCGTTTTTGACAAGTACAATTTATTACCTTTCTAACGATATCAAACAATTTCAAATTTGTTGAGATTTGACAAAGTTATGGGGGTTTTTCTCTGTTTACTACTTAAATTTTCGGCAAAAATTTCTAAAAATTAAAATTACTATAAATTTGTTAAGAAGTTTTTTTTTGCAAAACGGTTCAAGTTAGTATCTTAAATTGACGAGCCGAACTAACTGACAAAATTTCAGCGAAATTGGAGACCTAAAGTCCGGAATTCCCCTTTTTATGGCCGATTTAAAATAAAATGGCCGCATTAACATTTTTTTTTGGTTAATTTTTAGCGACGTTTTTTTTCTGTGTAGTATTTAATAGGGGCGAACAGTGCTGAAATGGCCACCCAGGTTCAACAATAGAACAATGGCATACACCAACGCGCGACATAAACGACGATGGTACTACGATAATACAAGAGAGAGAGAGAGACAACAGTAGTAACACGGCAACAAATCACCAGGTGAAACTACAGAAATCAATGCTACAATGCACCAACGAGCATTGGTGTAAAAACGGGTATAAAAGCAGTGTTAACGAGAAAGCAAATACCGACCAGTTTCATAGTATTTTCAGTTCTAATTTTATTATTGCCCAACGGCGATATTTATACAAAAACGTTACACTACAGACTACAAAAATACTTACAAACTATGCTGAGCACAAGAAAACCAGAGATCAAAATACGCTATAGCGTTGGTCTTCTTGTGTTCATACAGTGGAATTGTTATCGCAACAGAATACCAAATATAAGGGCAATTCACGAGTTGGTGCAAATGTTCTTGCAGAGGTGGAAATGCAAATATTTGTTGCAAACTTTGTCATCACAACAACAAGAAAACGTATAGCTTTCATATTGATACCTTAACGCGTAACCATCCTATGTCCATTTTTCCCAAACTGTAGAAAACGAAAAACAAGTTTTGAAATTAATTTTTCGGTTTTATTGCAGTTCTGTTTTCTGGGTCCAATATTTTTCTTATCTAGCTTAATCCATTTTTGGAGTGTTGAAAAAAAGTTTGAGTGAAAACTCGTCATGGTTTTAAATTAAATGGAATTCTTCTGTGACATTCAAATTTGTTTTCATACAAAATTTCATTATTTTGAGTTCTAAGAGGCCCAACTATACTATGTCCAATACAATTTTCGGGACATAGTATAACTGCGTTCTTTGAAATTGAATTTGTTTATTTATCGAAAACACAAACTAAAAATAATTTATTGCTTGAAGCACTAGGTGGAGCTGGTGTATTTTTATATCAAACAATCAAATTTCACAGTTTGAAAATAAAAATGAAGGAATTTTCATGTGTCAAAAATCTAATACAATAACCTTTTCTTATATTTTTATGAAATAAGCAAAGACAACAACTCAAAATTTGGACATTGCGGCTTTGTGCACACGAAATAAATCCTACTGTGGACATAGAACTTTCTTATTTTCTTGTTTTTTAACCACTTCCGGGCAGATTTTCACAAACCACAATAGCCTATTCGATGCAGCTTCTTCTCAGGAATCCAAAAATGCCAAAAACTCGATTTTCATGAAAACGGACATAGGATGGTTGCGCTTTAAGGTATCGATATGCTATGCAAATGCAACACTGTTTTTCAGAGCTGCCATCTAAGTTAAAATTCTATGCTACATGGCAATAGAAAAAGAAAATGAAAAGAGAAAACCCCAAGAAAATATGGACGGAGAAGGAGACAAAAATGATTTTAAATCATTTGCAAGAAGCTCCGCAGTTTGAGGTAAGTAACAATAGTATAAATTGTCGGTCTACTTTTACGGCAGCCGCTTCTTGTTATTTGTATCAAAAGCAATGAGCTCGGGTTGTTCTTGTTCGAAATGGTATGCCGGCCATTGTTGTCCATGAGTGGACCCAAATGCTTCTAGTTCTTAAACCTGTTGCGGCAGTTGGGACAGATTTTCCACAAAACAAATTTCCTTTGTATGTACAATTTATTTGATTTTTCATAGGCACCAACAGCACAAATCTTTTATAAAAAACTGATTGCAGAAACTGGGGTACAAGTAGGGTTACCAGACGTACTCTTTTAAAGAGTACAGTACTCTTTTTCACTCCCACTTTTTTCCCGAAAGTACTATTAAGTACTCTTTTTCTTATTTCTGGGACTATAACAGCTGAATGCATCGGCTCAGAAGGGTAATCCATTTTTATTATTCGTCAGAATTAAAATAAAAAACCCTTAAAATTTTAGGTTTGTTAGTTTGAAGCATCTTTCGTCACATTGCATTCAAAAAGTTACCAAAATTCTTAAATGCTAGGATTAAAACAAAAATTAGTATGAGACATACCACCTTTTTAACCGAAATAATAAAAACAATTTTGTATGACTTTAACGAACTCTATATATATATAAATCTAATTTTTTTTCAATTTCTTGAGGAGGGATCGGAACATTAGCACCTAGGGTCTAAAATTTTGTGTTATACTTATTATCCGCTTAATTTGTATGTCACTTAGACCCTTGGAGTTTCAAATTTGAAATCATTAACGCCTAAAGAAATCTAAGTAGTAAATTTTAATTTTGAATCGGCGTGAGTACTAAGTGAGTTTTACAAAATTTAAAATAAAATTTTTTTGTATTTAAGATTACAAAAAAAAATGTTGTGCTTTAATCATTGTATTGTGTTACTTAAATAAATACTAAAAACTGTTTTTTTTTTAATTTTTGAATAAAAAATTGTTTTATTCAAAATTTTACCAAAGGTTGAATTTTCAAACTTGAAATTTTTTTTCAAATTTTTTTTTCTTTTAAAAATTATGTGATCTAAAACCGAGGAGCTTGGAACCCCCTGCAACTCTGTACTCTTTTTAACTCAAGAGAATCTGGTAACCCTCATCCAAGCCTCATGGGATCTAATTAGATGGAAAGTGAGGCATTTGAAGACAACTTTTAAAAAGGCGAGCGATTGACAACAGTGAACAGGTGCTGGGCTACTTGAGTCCGATGCGGGAACTTCTAGTGTTGATGGTAAGCAAATGTTCATAAACAATTTATTCGGATTATACATATGTATGTAATTATATCTTTTACTTGTAGGAAATTTTTTCAAATGTTCCCATATTACCATCAGCTAAACGAAATCTTCGGCTCAAAAAGATGTGATCAGAGCGCATATGAACTAATTAATACTGGCGACTTGACGGCAATGGACGAATCAATTTTAAATGAACCAGAGTCTCCTTTTCTTTATGAGCCGATGACTGAGGTTACTGAAAGATCAGTTGTGGAAATATCTGCTGACGTTAAGATCAATTTTCCTAGTGGTAGCCAAAGCAATGAAGTAACTTCGCCGTGCTGGCTGCAGATGACTCAAATGAATCGCAAAGTACCTCAACTGCTACTAAAAAAGCAAACAACTTTGCTGAAAAATCCAAAAATTTATAATTTTGGTTTTTTCCAGTATATTTGTGATTCCGTAAACGTATTTTTTTTATTTATTTTATTTTAGTACCGTTTCTGCAGTAGGAGCTTCGTTTTACATGCACCAAAAAAGGGGGATTATGACCCCTTAGGAGGGTCGTCCGCCGAAAATGGACCAAAATAGTTTTTTTATGTATTTTTCTGGATCTAAAACGATTTTTTTTGGCCTATACAAATGTTAGCCCGTTTTGGCCTGTTTTTGGACCTTTTAGCCTTGGGCGCCAACCCTAAATGGTATCCGATCGGATTTTTTTGGGACGTTTTTAAACCAAAAGAAAATAAATTTTTTTTACTCTAAATTATTTTTTTAAACAACATTATTTATTGATATTTTATTTTATATTTAATTTACGAAATAAAGAAATGGTTTACATTTTTGTTTACTTAGTAAGATTTGAACCCTGGCCATTCGGATTCATAAACGCTCCCCTTAGCAGGCTTGCCTACCGCTGTGTGTATTTTGCAATGTTTTAACTGCATACATATACTATGAAACTGGTTAGGATTTGAAACGGTTTCAGTTATAAAATATTTTTTGGGATAGTGGGTTCGAATCTCAGTCGGAGCAATTTATATTTGGTTTCCTTTTTAACACATTACTTTTTTTATTCTTTTTTTTTTTGAGGGGTCGCTGGTCACAAATCCGGGGTTTGTTTTGCTGCGCTAACTCTAGATTTCTTGAAATCGACGTTCAGTAGCTCAAAAATGCAACAAAATTAAAATCGGCAAATGCAAATCGGTTTTTTTGCACAAATATATAAAAAAAATAATAATAAAAAAAAGAATCGAAAACAAATTTGGTCTGACTGAGATTCGAACCCACGCTCCATTAACTCATACAATCTTCAAACTGTTTCAGTTGTGTTTTAGAACGGTGCGGTGTTGAATTTTTCGTAACGATAGCCGTTTCAAATCATAACCATGCAGTTATGATTTTTTTCCCTGTTTGCAGTACCTCAAAAATGCTTCGATTATTGTATACAGAGAATCTTTGATTATTATAAACAGAGAATCTTTGATTATTATAAACAAGTAGGAGAAGCTTCTGGATATTTGAATTTCACAAATACGCTTCTTTATTGCATCATATTCTTCGTCTTTGGGGAAGAACAAAGAAATTGCTATTGTCAGCAATTAATATGGTATAAGTACCACTGTAGCTAGAAATTGTAATAGATAAATTGTAATAGATAAATTGTAATATTGAGTATTTGTGAAATAAAGTTTGTTTTAAATTAAATCGGCTTTTTTAAAAAACGCAAAAATACTTATTGAAAAATTAATTTGCGTGCAATTATAGAATGTATATCATGGAAAAGAGTTTATTGAGACAATACAAAAAAGGATTTGCAATATCTTCTGTTGACCATTATATGATTTTAATTTTGCTTGCATAACGAAACGGTCAAATTTCATGTTTTTTAATTTTTGTTCGCTTCATAAAACACACTGCTGCAGTAAGTTCATTGAGCTACATACTTTTTGGCGTTGTCGCGCCGAGGCATTTGCGGTTGTTGTTGTTTTTCAACTATTTGGCAGATCATTCAAATTGACTTTGGGATAATATGCGACATGTGTGTGATGCTGAATAGCGGTTCATAAATTTTTTGTGTGTTTGTATATACATAAACCGGTTTAAGAATAGTAGAAATTATTTAATTTTTTTGACAAACAGAAATAACGTTAAACAGAAATAACTTGAATTGTTTCTTTTTTCCTCAGCGTTCGTGTGTTACATGATCCATATCATTAAATTTGTTCTTTTATTTTTCGTTAAATTTTTTCTCCTTTTTTTTGCACAGACATTTTTTTTCTTTTTTTTTCATTCTGATGGTGTCATTTGACATTGTCGATTTTGGTCCTAAAACACGATTGTCCATTTAGGTAAATTTTCCATAATCGGATCTCGCTGAAAATTGTACACGTCCAGTAGCGTAGCTCTAGAAGATAATTCGGAGCCACTAAATTGAGCCATTGTCCAAAACGATTGTCAGTCTAGTTATGACCATGAATAAGGATAGATTATCTTTACATTTTATTATAGACTAGCTTAATATCCCGGCGTTGCTCGGACTTAAAATAGTGAAAGTACCCTCCCGTAAACCGTGAACGCCCAGAACACTAGAGCATAACATAAAAAATTGCAGAATTCTAGGTTCAGCGGTTTGAGCTGGACGGTGATGAGTCAGTCTATCATTCAATCAATCGGGACAAACACTTTTATATTTGTAATTACGTGACGCCTGATTTGAAGTTCTTATTTGTGCAAATAGATTGGTACTATGAGCGTCAGTTTCTGATGCACGTGTGGCTGCAATTTGTGCTCCTGTCCGCTCTCTTCTAATTACTTATTAACAAGTTCATAACAAGTTCTTTCCATTTTGTAATGAAATGTTATGCTCAAAATGAGAATGTTTCGTACTATGTACAAAAACTCATAAAATGAGTATCAAAGACACAAAAGACTCTACTAAAATACATTCGATATAACAAGTTCATAACAAGTTCTTTCCATTTTGTAATGAAATGTTATGCTCAAAATGAGAATGTTTCGTACTATGTACAAAAACTCATAAAATTAGTATCAAAGACACAAAAGACTCTACTAAAATACATTCGATATAACAAATAATAAAAATGTTGTTCTTTCTATGATATCCTAAACGTTTTTCTTCACAAATCTAGCATCTAACAATTTAGACGTTTTTTAAACCCAAATGACGATTTTGTAAGCCAAATTGACGTTTTTATATCGGCATCACTCGCTTAAACCAAATATATTTGATTCAGATTGCTGGGATTCTGTGTGCTGGGTATCGGATTTTTCGTAGGGATCGTAAAAGTACGACTGGCGGTGGAGTCCTTTTTGCAATATCTAACCTTTTTTCATCTGAGGAAATTGTACTTTCAGATGTCTGAGACTTGGAAGTTATTTCTGTACGAATTCGAGTTTTTAGTATCGATATTTTCGTTACTTGCGTATATTCCACCAAATTCCGATGTTAGCGTGTATCTAAGACATATGTCGCTTATATCATTGGTTTACTGAAATATTAAACCTACTATTTCCATTATTGTTTTTGGAGATTTCAATGTACAGAATATATCTTGAAATTTTTGTAGTGATTCAAACCAGTTTCTTCCGTATTCTTCTTGTGACTGTTTAAATGAATTTCTGGATTCATTTTCAGATATGAGTATACAACAAGGAAACGGGATTAAAAATAAGAATGGCAGAATTTTGGATTTAATTTTTGTTGACGACTCTTCGAAGTTTTCAGTGAAAAGTTGTGATGCTTTTGCAAGTCCAGAAGATAACCACCACCCAACTCTTGTCACAAAACAATTGATTCACTCGGTCACAACATGGTTTTCTGAGTTTCATGGTTTCAACATCTACAAATTTATTGGAATTTTCTACATTAACAATAAAGGGATTTACAAAGAATCTTCAAACAGATGTCATATATACTGATTTTAGTAAAGCTTTTGATAAAGTTAATAATTTTCTGTTGATTGAAAATCTTAAAAGATATGGATTTCCAGATCTTCTTTTAAAATGGGTAGAATCCTATCTGACAAATCGGAAGCAACAGGTGTTATTCCAATCATCAACATCAAAAACAATAGAGTTCCTCAAGGAAGTCACTTAGGTGCTATTCTGTTTAATCTTTTTATAACTGACTTACCTTCTGTCACTAAACATTCGAATGCACTGCTGTATGCTAATGACGTTAAATTGTTTCTTTCCTATGACATCTTAGATCAACATAAGTTGTTACAATCAGATCTGACCAGTATAGCTAACTGGTGTGATCATAACTTAATGGAACTGAACTTGAAAAAATGTAAATTTATGACATTTGCTAGAAGATACAACCTTTCATCGCTTTATCATATAAACATTTGCAATCTAGAAAAGGTTTTTACTTTTGTGGTCCTGGGTGTTATTATGGATCCGAAACTTCGCTTTCATCTACATATTGATTTATGTGTGAATAAGGGAGGGGTGTTCTAGGTTTCATTAAGAGATGGTCATACAAATTTAATGACCCATTCGTTACCAAAAGTCTTTACATATCACTTGTAAGACCAATTTTTTAATATGCATCAGTCTTGTGGAATTTTTATTATTTGCTTTAAGAAACCTTCGCTGGAATCCGAATCAAAACCTACCTCCATACGAAAATCGTTTAAAACTCTTGGACATCCCTAATCTAAAAAATAGAAGAACGATGCTTAATGTAACATTTTTGATTAAATTGATAAATGGTTCTTTGAATTCTACATTTTTGCTTCAAGAAATTGATTTTAATACTCCAACCCGTGGTTCTAGATCATTCATTCCTTTGATATTAAGTATGTGCTGTTCTAATTACGCACAGAATGAACCTTTCCGTTGTACTTTCAACGATTTTAATAGCTTATATTCTGTCTTTGATCTCTCTGATTCACTTTATAAAACTAAAATTTTTAAAGGAATTTACCTCTTTTTGAGTTTTTGAAATGACAGGGTTGCCAAACTCCGCGAAGATCGGCCATGTCGATTTTCAAAGTGTTGTATTTGTGTTGTATTTTGTATTTATATTTCAGTGGAATATTGTTTTTTTTTTGTATATTGTATACAAATAAAACAAAAATTTTAACTGAATTGACATTCGTTCCGTTATTGTTTGCTTAATTGTTCCATTTGTATTTGATATTTTATATTTCGTATAAAAAATAAAAATAATTAAATTAATATTTATATTCTTTTGTCCCGTGGCGGCCGTGGTGCAGTGGCGACCTCTACTTCGCGATAGGAAGGTATCGGGTTCGACTCCCACCTGGGGCAAGGCAGAAATTTGTTTTCTGTTTTTCCGCCACTCTCTGTAGACCGCCACTCTCTCGCCAAGTTCTGGCAATCTTGCGAGAGTAACTTTGCCATGAAAAGCTTCTTCTTTGGGAGTCCCGCCGTTCGGATCCGGCAAGAAACTGTAGGTTCACAATTATCATATACACTTGCCCATGATAATTGCATTAAGAAGCTCGGCCAAGACCCTCGAGGGTTGTAGCGCCAATATATGTATGTATGTAATCTTTTGTCGCGTAAATTGGCTGTTTTGATTGTTGTGTCTTTGTATTTTTCTGTTATGTCTACCATCGTAAAGTAGAGAAAAATTATGTTTGATCAAATTCATATTCGTGGCATGAATTCTGATGCTTCATAGCATTTTCTTTTAAATTCTATTGTTTATTTTCATGTTGATCTTGTTTATTTCTTTCATTGAGTTGTGTTTGGAAGAACTCTCTCTTGCATTCATAATACAATTCGTGATTTATTAATATGCGTTTTATCAGCTGATGATTTTAATCTGTAGCTAAAACGAATTTCAAGATATGTTTCCCCGCGATCGGTTGCACAGCGTAATCCAAATGACGGCTTTTCGGTCACCAAATCCGTGCGTAATGCGGATGTGCCCCTCGGTTGGTTGGGCGAGTAAGTGGACCCGTTGGGATTCGTCGTTAAAAAAAAAAATAATAAACACTGGTCACGATTGATTGCTGATAGACTAACTCCAGTTCTGCAGTTCTGAAGTTTTTCATGTTATGCTCTGTTTGATAGGGATTCACGGGAAGGTTTGCGGGAAGGTAGTTTCACTACGTTAAGTAAACTTCCGAGCAACGCCGGGATATGAAGCTAGTATATTATAAAACCAGTTGTGTGTCTGTTTGTTCATCAATCACGGCTAAACGGCTGAACCGATTCTCTTGAAATTTTGAGGAGAGATTCTATAGGTATCGACATGTAACATAGGCAATATGAGGTTGAGATGGGACAAAGGAGCGAGGCACCTCCAATACAAGACAAAATATGTCTACAAGATAATTTAGTAACTATTGAATTGAATATTGAATATATAAAGACGAAATTTGGCACGGAGTTGCATAATAACTTTTCCAAGCTTTGTGCTAAATACGGACATAATTGGGCAAGGACAACACATAACTTATATACCAGCTAAGTAAGCACGTATTGAATATATTTTAATGAAAATTGGCATGGAATTGTATAGTATTCCCTAAGGGCTAAGGCTTACTGATCAAGGCCATTAAGCTGAGGGTGGTAAGTCAGAGAAAGTGCGTGTCGTGGGACAGTGCTTCCTAAGACTTGCCATGCGTGACATAGAGTCACATCCTGCTCGAGGTGCCCCTGCTTAAAACTAAAGATGGCGGATCTAGAGAGGCAAACTCGATAAAACCCGCAATGCTAGGTGTCATACGTACCGTGCCGAGGTACGAATGGCACTGCGTTTGTGTGTCTGTCAACGGTGTACTCCAGATAACAGGCGACCTCTGGTTTTAACTAGCCTTGTCGGGGTAGCGGGGGCTATGGCCCGGTCGACTTTCTGTCCCCCGTACTCGTGGGATCATTTATGGGTAAAAAAGAAGGTACAACTGTATGGCGGGATGTTACGCAACGGAGGCGGCTAACCGATTGGAGCATAGTTCCATGAACGTTAGTCGAGGAGGTAGGGGTGGCCATCGCCACAAGAGTCCCAAGCGAGCGCCTACTATTTTTCAGCCGCCGGCGCTGCTGAGGGGTCCGGTCGACTGGGTGTTTGGTCCGCAAGGCTCCAGCAACGGTTCGACTGGATGGAATAGGAAGGGCCAGGATGTACCGACTGGGAGTGTATCTGCCACGGACATCGCTGCCGGAGGTGTCGGCTCGCCTGTAGCAGCGAGATTGCGTATCGACAAGTCTGGTACGGGACGTGCTGCAGGGCGGCCCGACGCATCTGGGGTGGCTCACCAAAAAGGGGTGGCGGGGAAAGTACCCGCGCCGAGTAGGGGGGATGCCAGTGAAGCCGGAGGTGCCGGATCGTCCAGCCCACAGAAGGGAGAGCTGCCACGGTCAAAGATGCCGGAGGTGCCGGGTCGCCCGAGCCTATCCGTGATGCTGGGAGACCTGACACGGCTGGTATGGCACGACAGGTATGGAGGTTGGGGCTAGCACTCACTGAAGCTAGGAGGGGGAGGCGGCGTTTTACTCCCATTGCTCCGGAGCCGTGTCAACCTGGTGGTAAAGATGACCCATTTCGTAAAGGCCTTAGCGGGTGCGGCACGAGGTGGTACATCCGATATCTCCAGAGGGGCTTGGCGCCGAGTGAGGCCAGGAAGTTGGCGGTTCAGCATCGGGCTCAGCCTGGTATTGCGCCCCCAGCAGATGGGCCCCACAAAAGGGGCAACAAAACGCTGACTCCTCCTCAGACGAGTACTGCGCCGAAGAAGAGCAAGGCATGTCTTTCAGAATTCCTGACCAGGGACCTAGTGCCGATTCAGACTCTGCTCAATATAGGCGGAACTGATCGGACGGTGGTCATAGCGTCGGCGTACTTCCCGGGTGATGAGAAGGAAGTTCCACCACTGGAGGTTCAGCGGCTTGTGGAGCATTGCACTAAGCTGCACATGCCACTACTCGTAGGGTGCGATGCAAATGCCCATAACTCGATATGGGGTAGGACGAATTGCAACGACAGGGGTATATTTATAACACTAACCTAGAAATTCTTAATGTTGGGTATTGCCCCACTTTTGTGATAAGGGTTAGGCAGGAAGTGTTAGACATAACACTGTGCAGTCAAAGCATCAGTGGACAGATTAGAAATTGGAGGGTATCGGACGAACCCTCAATGTCAGACCATTGGATAGTGGTATTTGACATCAAGGAACCCCAGGCATACGAACTGGGACAAGTACAAAGACTTTATGAATTCTAGTTCTGGGGCACTGGTAGTACTAAGTATGCGCCGTGGTGGAACAACGAGTTGCCAAATCTTCGGGATTCGACGAGGAAGCTCTTTAACCGAGCTAAGAGAACCGGGGACTGGCAGAGTTACAACACTACCCTAACCATGTACAGTAAAGAAATTAGGAGCGCAAAAAGGATATGCTTTAGGGACTTCTGTGAGACCATAGTGGATACCCCTGTAGCGGCGAGGCTGTACAAGGCGGTAGCCAAAACAGGAAACGTAGCTACCTTGGCTCTCAAAACGGCAGATGGCACCTTTACAGAAGGTGATTCTCAACGGGCCGAATTGCTTCTTGAGACTCACTTCCCAGGCAGCGTACCTAAGGCGGACTCACTGAACTTGCCTATGGGTCGGAGAGCTAGTAGAGTAGATTGGGAAGTCGCCAAAAAAATCTGTGATGGAAGAAGGGTTGAATGGGCAAGTGGAACCTTTCACCCCTACAAATCTTCAGGTGTAGATGGCATATTTCCGGCCCTTCTCCAGAAGGTAGGGCCTGAAATGATTCATCAGATTAAAAGGATTTCTACAAGCAGCCTGGCCTTAGGGTACATACCTAGCAACTGGCGTAGGGCTAAAGTTATTTTTATCCCGAAGGTTGGGAAGAAGGATCCTACTCTACCAAAATCCTGTAGACCAATTTGCTTGACGTCGTTTCTTTTAAAAACGATGGAAAAAGTAATAGATAACTATCTTCGAGAAGAAGTCCTGGTCAGGAGGCCCCTTCACCACTGCCAACATGCGTATAGAGCGGGCAGGTCTACTGGCGTTAGACATGCCTTGCTGTGTAAAGGGGTGGACACAACTCTGTGCCATTGGGTTGGGGAGATGTTAGGCACCCGGTCTGTCGAATATCAAACTGGCCTTAACACCACTGAGGCAGTCACCACGAGGGGTTGTACCCAGGGGGGCGTGCTTTCGCCTCTCCTGTGGAGTCTGGTGGTGGACTAGCTCCTCAGCAAACTTACTGATATATGATTTACGTGCCAGGGGTATGCTGATGACATCGTCATAATGGCTAGGGGTAAGTACGAGGAGGCCTTATGTGATATAATACAGAGAGGTCTCGAGGTCAATCATCACCTATGGGGCCGTTGCGTGGGCCAAAAGAACTAGTCTGGGCACCACTAGGAAGTCACTAGAACGTGTTCAAAGGCTAGCATGTGTCTGCATAACCGGGGCAATGAAAACCTGTCCAACTGCAGCACTGGAGGTAATATTAGAACTAACTCCCTTACACATTGTTATTGGGGAGGTAGCTGACAGTACACTTGCGAGATTTTCTAAGGAGGGCATAGGGTACGGAAGGTGTATTGAGCGCATGGATCATTTCACTTTTTCCAATAAGTATCCGCTTCTATTAGCTCCAAGGGACGATAACATGAGAAAATTCAGCTTCACAAAAAACTTTGATGTGAAGCTCAGTAGTAAGAAAGAATGGTCCAATATACACTCACAGTATGGTATCCGCGACCATGCTATAATGTGGTTTACAGATGGATCCAGAACAGACGAGGGCACTGGTGCTGGGGTATTCGGGCCACGTACCAAATACTCCGAACCAATGGGCACACTGACCAGCATCTTCCAAGCAGAAGTTCATGCAATTGAAAGATGTGTGCAATTCAACCTCGATAGAAAATACTGTAGACGGGAAATCGTAATACTATCTGACAGTCAGGCGGCTCTTAAAGCTCTAGACTCTCACATCATTAGCTCCAGGCTAGTGGGGGACTGTCTTGCAAAATTAAACCGGCTGGGCGGAACCAATAAAGTTACGCTCTGCTGGGTGCCAGGACACGTCGGTATGGAGGGGAACGAGGCGGCAGACGAGCTTGCGAGAAAAGGAGCGGCTACGCCCCTTACAGGGCCAGAGCCATTCTGTGGTATAGTTGCACACACTATCCGGGAAATGCTCAGAGAAAGAGTACGGGTGGACAGATCGAACTATTGGTTCGATCTACCTGTGCTACGGCAGGCCAAATCACTCCTTGGTAAATATAACAAGAGGAGGTTTGAAGCTTGTATCGGGCTGAGTAACAACCGGCTTCGAATTCTAACGGGGTTTCTCACTGGTCACTGCAGACTAAGGGGGCATCTCACGAAGCTGGGCATTCTAAACGACGACTCTTGCAGATTCTGCAATGAGGGTCATTTACTTGAGTCCTGTGGAGCAATCACCCACACAAGGAGGCGCGTACTGGGAAAGTACCTGGTGCCAGAGCATGATTGGCCGAATCTGGATCCTCTGCTAATCTTGAAATTCCTAACGGAATTGGGGTTGATGGAGGTCCTCTAAAGGCTGGCAGAGGTATGGTTCGTGATACCTGGGGCATCGTCACCCAACACGGACTCGTAGTGGGGGCACAAAAGACCAACGGTCGCAGTACAAATCCCCCCCCCCCCTTTATTATTATTATTATTATTATAGTATTCCCTGCTATGTGTCGAATATCGCGGTTAAGCGGCTTTACTGACATTAATGAAAATTTTATATAAAATTGAGTTAGTAATGGAATTTGCAATAGGAAAAAAGATGTTCGATTTGGACGGGGCGTGCCGGGTGGGATTGCAGCTGCCACCCAGTGCGTCCTGGGATATTTTTTGAGTGAATCATGCCGGGTGGGACTACAGCTGCCACCAAGTGCGTGCTTGGACTTTTTTTGGGTGAATCATAATGTCCACTGACATTATTTCCAATTTAAAAAAAAAAATTCAGAAATTCAAAGAAAACCCCTACAAATCTTCAGGTGTAGGTGGCATATTTTCGGCCCTTCTCCAGAAGGTAGGGCCTGAAATGATTCATCAGATTAGAAGAATTTCTACAAGCAGCCTGGCCTTAGGGTACATATCTAGCAACTGGCGTAGGGCTAAAGTTATTTTTATCCCGAAGGTTTGGAAGAAGGATCCTACTCTACCAAAATCCTGTAGACCAATTTGCTTGACGTCGTTTCTTTTAAAAACGATGGAAAAAGTAATAGATAACTATCTTCGAGAAGAAGTCCTGGTCAGGAGGCCCCTTCACCACTGTCAACATGCGTATAGAGCGGGTAGGTCTACTGAAACTGCTCTATTCCAGTTGTCTGGGTACATACAGAGGGCCTTGGACACAAAGGAAATAGTAGTGTGTACATTCCTCGACATAGAGGGTGCGTTTGACAACACCTCCCATGAGGGCGTTAGACATGCCTTGCTGTGTAAAGGGGTGGACACAACTCTGTGCCATTGGGTTGGGGAGATGTTAGGCACCAGGTCTGTCGAATATCAAACTGGCCTTAACACCACTGAGGCAGTCACCACGAGGGGTTGTCCCCAGGGGGACGAGCTCCTCAGCAAACTTACTGTTATATGATTTACGTGCCAGGGGTATGCTGATGACATCGTCATAATGGCTACGGGTAAGTACGAGGAGGCCTTATGTGATATAATACAGAGAGGTCTCGAGGTCACGCTGGAATGGTGCAAATCTGTGGGGCTGAACATTAATCCAGCAAAAACCACGATTGGACCATTTACATTGAAGAGGAAACTACAGTACTGGAGGCCAATTCGGATGTCCGGGCAAGTTATAGAGAAACAAACGGAAGTGAAATATCTGGGATTAACACTAGATAGTAAGCTCACGTGGAAGATACACACGGAGTTAGTAACAAAGAAGGCCATTAGAGATCTCATGATGTGTAGGAGCATAGCTGGTAAATCTTGGGGTTGTAGTCCACGCATAATGAGGTGGATCTACATAGGAATGGTGAGACCAATCATCACCTATGGGGCCGTTGCGTGGGCCAAAAGAACTAGTCTGGGCACCACTAGGAAGTCACTAGAACGTGTTCAAAGGCTAGCATGTGTCTGCATAACCGGGGCAATGAAAACCTGTCCAACTGCAGCACTGGAGGTAATATTAGAACTAACTCCCTTACACATTGTTATTGGGGAGGTAGCTGACAGTACACTTGCGAGATTTTCTAAGGAGGGCATAGGGTACGGAAGGTGTATTGAGCGCATGGATCATTTCACTCTTTCCAATAAGTATCCGCTTCTATTAGCTCCAAGGGACGATAACATGAGAAAATTCAACTTCACAAAAAAATTTGATGTGAAGCTCAGTAGTAAGAAAGAATGGTCCAATATACACTCACAGTACGGTATCCGCGACCATGCTATAATGTGGTTTACAGATGGATCCAGAACAGACGAGGGCACTGGTGCTGGGGTATTCGGGCCACGTACCAAATACTCCGAACCAATGGGCACACTGACCAGCATCTTCCAAGCAGAAGTTCATGCAATTGAAAGATGTGTGCAAGACTACTTCTTTCACTTCGTACTGTGCGGACGTGTTTCTTTTAAGCTCTGTGTTGAAAGTTTTTACTTTTATTTCTGTGCTACAGTTAACGTCTCGTTTCGATCGTTATACTTGGACACTTCTCTGCCATGATGCCGTGTGTTTGTGGTCTAAAGGTTGACCGTAGCCAATCAAAAATACAGTGTTCCAAATGCAATGACTATTTCCATTTGGACTGCGTAAACATTTTGCCAGTGGATCTAGAATTTTTGCAAAAATCAAATAATTGCTTTCACTGCAAAGTCTGTGCGACTGCACGCCGAAGCTGTATTCGTTCGCCCCCCCCCCCCCCCCCTGGTCTTCCCGAAATAGTAGCTATTAATAATATTAAAAACTCAGGCGCTTTGATCTCTTCCAACGACTCTCAATCAACGCAACAAGTGCAGTATGCTACCGGCACTATGCAAAAACAACAACATCAACAACCAAAACCAGTTGTATCCCATCAACAAACGAGTGATAACAAAGAGATCACATTGCAAATTGTGTTCGACGAATTTGTTGCCCTTCGCTCTGAAAATGCCCGCGCGCACTCCTTAATCAGTTCTCTGCAAAATGATAACAAACTCTTACTTAATAAAATTGAAGACCTGCAATCAGATCTACATGCTGTGCAGAGTAATCTATGCAACATTCCTTCTGCAATCTCTTCTTTAACTGACGATGTCAAAGCTCTACGAAGTGATCTCCGTAATCATGCTGATAAAAGTGCTATCATCACATCGAATGACAATCATCTTCAACTCCTGCCGTCACGCGCTCTTAGCCCGCGCTCAGCTGGTACTACTCCTACAATCGCATCTACATCGTATGCTGCTGCGGCCGCTGCTGCTATCTCTCCTCAGCTTCCTCAACGAGAAGAAAAACAACAATCAAAATAACAAAAGAGCTATCTCAGTTAATGATAAGCATGTTCAGCTCTCACATAATTTACAATCGCACGTTCTTAACCCGCTCTCTCTCAGCGCTACTGCAATTTCGCCGATGTTGTCATAACCCAACTCAGAATGGACCAGTGTGAAGAGCAACAATAGAAGAAAACAACCACTTGTTGTTGGTTCTAATGCTAACTCTGAACTTGATGTCGCTGTACGAATGAAGTGGCTGCACTTATCGTCGTTTTCATCTACTGTTACTTCTGATAATATTATCGAATATATTTCCAATCATGCTGGTATCGAAAAGCAGCTCCTCACATGCTACATACTGGTAAAGAAGGGGCGTTTCGCTAGTTTCATTAAAGAAAGTCAATTTTAAATTGGGAGTAGCCGACTCTTATTATGAGAAGTTGCTTATTCCCGATTTATGGCCAACAAATGTTAATGTGCGCCCGTTTGGTTTTTTTTCCAAGAGCTGGGGAACAGCAACTAATCCATTGAGTACCTCTCCCCGCACGATCAATAACAACAACAATAACAAACAACTACAAATTTACTTCCAAAATATGTCAGGAATGAGAACTAAATCGCATACTGTACGCGCTGTGAGTTCGCGGCTGGATTACGACATTTTCGTTTTCATTGAGACATGGCTAAACTCCGATTTCTTTGATTACGAGTATTTCGACGCTAATCTATTTGATGTTTTCCGTAAAGATAGAGATGCTGCTAAAACCGGATGTTCCAGAGGTGACGGTGTTCTTATTGCCGTCCAACGACGACTTCGTTCGTCTCTTTTTGAGCTTGAAAATACTGACTCTCTCCTCGACCAGTTGTGTTCAAGGCTGCTCGGGTTCTTTTTTCATTGTTGCCTCATACATTCCCCCGAACGCTGCCGAAACCCTTTATAAAGCGCATGTCGACAATGTAGTTTCGTTAACGCTCAACAAACTTGGTGATAACCACCTTTGTGTATTAGGCGATTTTAATTTATGTAATGTTTCTTGGTCTTATAATGATAATATTTATGCACTTACACCTGCAAATGTTAATAGTTCCAACGAAATGTATTTAGTTGATTGCTTTCTAAGTATTGAATTATCTCAAATTAATAATTTCTTAAACAAGCTTGACAGAGTATTGGATCTAATTTTCATTAGTAATAATATAAATTTTAATTTATCGAAATATCTCTTTCCTATTTCTTTGACTGATATGCACCATGTGCCCTTGGCTCTACAAATTGAATTTTATGAATTTCCTAATTTAGAAAATTGTAGTCTGCACAATTCATTTAATTATAGTTTATATGATTTTACAAGCTTAAATAATTTAATTCTTAAGTTTGATTGGGATCAGTTATTTTTGGATTTTGATACTGCAATTTGTTTCAATATTTTCCAAACAAAAATTTCCGAAATTTGCTTAAACAATGTTCCACTTATTAAAAAAAAGCCTCATAAGCTGCCGTGGCACACTAAAGAACTAAAAAATTTAAAAACTTACGAAATAAGTTTCACTCAAAATTTAGAAAAACCGCTAATTCGCTTCATTTCCATGAATACCAATTTAATAGAAAAGAATATAATTGTCTCGATAAATTTCTACATAGAAATCATATTTTCAATTACGAAGCCAACATTAAAACGAATCCGAAAGCCTTTTGGCGCTTTATTAAGTCCAAGAAATCTTGTTCAAGTTTTCCGTCCGCGTTATTTTTTAATGATAAATCTGCCCAGTCTGCCTCTGAGGCAGCTAATCTCTTCGCTGAGTTCTTTTGCTCTAATTTTATCACTGATGATGATGATGATCCTAATGTAGCGTTTAATTTAGATTCCGCCTTGGATTTTGGGTCTCTGACTTTAACCTCTGAAGATGTCTCAAATGGACTTCTCACACTTAAATCTTCTTCTTTAACAGATGTCGATGGCCTCTCAGCAATTTTTCTCAAAAAGTGTCCATCTCTAGTTCAACCTTTGAAAAAAATTTTTAATAAATCTCTATCATCTGGTATTTTTTATTGATGAGTGGAAAATTGCATTCATTACTCCTATCTTTAAAAGTGGGAATAAGAACAACGTCTCTAATTATAGGCCTATTTCTAAGCTATCGACGGTATCGAAACATTTCGAATGCATTATCAAAGATAAGGTATTTTTTGCAGTAAAAAGCTTAATTTGTCCAAATTAACATGGATTTGTCCCAGGCAGATCGACAGTGTCCAATCTTGCCGTGTTTGCACTAGATTGTATCATTGCGTTTCAAAATGGTTTTCAGATTGGCTCAATCTACACCGATTTTTCGAAAATCGTATTTAAGTAACTGTTGGTAATATACCCTCCCAGGCATTTATAGCCTCGTCTGGTGTTCCACAAGGTAGTGTTTTGGGACCTCTGTTGTTTGTGTTATTTATAAACGATATTGGCAGTTGATTTTCATTTGCAAAATTTCTTCTTTATGCCGACGATTTCAAAATTTATTCGGACGTGAAAAATTAGTCCGACTCATCGCTACTCCAATCAGAATTAAACAAAATAAACTCTTGGTGCTGCAAGAATCGTCTATCGTTGAATATTAATAAATGTTTTCATGTTACATTCTCAAAATCAAACAACTACTTTGTGACTTCCTACCATATCTGTGGTTCATCGTTAAAGTCAATTGGTGAAATAAAAGATCTCGGAGTTATCTTTGACCGTAAATTAACATTTACTAGTCATATTAATTCTGTTATATCAAAATCCTATGCAATGCTCGCATTTGTCCGACGGAATAGATCGGACTTTTCCAATCCAAACGCTCTGCTGGGTGCCAGGACACGTCAGTGTGGAGCGGAACGAGGCTGCAGACGAGCTTGCGAGAAAAGGAGCGGCTACGCCCCTTACAGGGCCAGAGCCATTCTGTGGTATAGTTGCACACACTATCCGGGAAATGCTCAGAGAAAGAGAACGGGTGGACAGATCGAACTATTGGTTCGATCTACCTGTGCAACGGCAGGTCAAATCACTCCTTGGTAAATATAACAAGAGGAGGTTTGAAGCTTGTATCGGGCTGAGTAAGAACCGGCTTCGAATTCTAACGGGGTTTCTCACTGGTCACTGCAGACTGAGGGGGAATCTCACGAAGCTGGGCATTCTAAACGACGACTCTTGCAGATTCTGCAATGAGGGTCATTTACTTGAGTCCTGTTGAGCAATCACCCACACAAGGAGGCGCGTACTGGGAAAGTACCTGGTGCCAGAGCATGATTGGCCGAATCTGGATCCTCTGCTAATCTTGAAATTCCTAACGGAATTGGGGTTGATGGAGGTCCTCTAAAGGCTGACAGAGGTATGGTTCGTGATACCTGGGGCATCGTCACCCAACACGGACTCGTAGTGGGGCACAAAAGACCAACGGTCGCAGTGCAAATCCCCCCCTTTATTATTATTATAGTATTCCCTGCTATGTGTCGAATATCGCGGTTAAACGGCTTTACTGACATTGTTGAAATTTTTAGATAAAATTGAGTAAGTAATGGAATTTGCAATAGGAAAAAATATGTTCGATTTGGACGGGGCGTTCCGGGTGGGATTGCAGCTGCCACACAGTGCGTCCTGGGATATTTTTTGAGTGAATCATGCCGGGTGGGACTACAGCTGCCACCAAGTGCGTCCTTGGACTTTTTTTGGGTGAATCATGGCGTGTGGGATTACAGCTGCCACCAAGTGCGTCCTTGGGCATTTTTTGAGTGAATCATGCCGGTTGGGATTACAGCTGCCACCAAGTGTGAGTTTTTTTCTTGCCATGTTTTGGGTTGTACAGTAAAAGCAATATAAAAGTATCATTCCCATAATAATTAAGTATTTTAAAACTAATTTGAGCACAAATTCGGAAAAAAATTACTCTTACAGATAACACAGGCCGAGATATTTCGAAGTGTTGACTACTTCTATATTCTCGTATATTTTTTGTGGTGGGATGACATAATGTCAATGGTATTAATTTCAAATGACATTATTTACGTTTGATTTAGACATAATGTCAATTGACATTGTGTCCAAATAAAAAATGAATAATGTCCACTGACATTATTTCCAATTTAAAAAAAATTTCAGAAATTCAAAGAAAAACCATAATATTTTAGTATTTTGAAATTTTTTTAATCAAATGAATGGGGTGAATGGATGGAGGTGGTATGTACAGATGAACCCGCTCAACTGAAATACGAATTTGTCAGACATTTTGTTTCAGTTATGCGGGTTTTTCACTTAAGCGAATTCGGCTAAAGGTCACCAAAATCAATTTGATTAAATTTCATCAATACTTATGTGAGGGATTTGTTACCATGAAGTCGGTTTTGGAATTTGTGTAGTTCTTTAGTGCAGTTGTTATAATGTTGATGTAATGTTCTTGTTGTGAAGTTGTTGTTGTAATGGAGTTGCTGTTGTAATGCTGTTGCTGTAATGTTGTTGTTGTAGTACGCCGCAAGCGAAAACCAAGAGTTGAGGATATGTCGAGCCCTTCCCGGAACCTGGGGTGCAATCGTGTACCACGACATTCAACGAAAACAAGGTTCTGCACATCGTTTTTGTTTCACGTAAATAAATGCTCGTTAGATTCTCGATTGCAGCGCACGACATCACTTTTCATGGCGTTTTCGCTTGTTTCAAGAAATTTTCCAGCTAAAAAAGTGATCTCTCCAAAAAATGAAAGATGTAAGTTGTAAATTATATTTATTGTTGAACTTTGATTCAATGAAAATTTTTTTAGAGTTCAACAAAGTAATCAAACGCAAATTAAAGTGATGATCGAGTTCATAGAGAAGCATTCGTGGATTGCATAAAATGCATTGCAGAACATGGGAACAAACAAAAATAATGACACAAGTTGCCTGCTATGCTAAACAGTAATGGCGCAGTTGGCTGGAGTGTATAATGTTGAACGTTTTGCGCAGGAGCGATTGTTGAGCCTTCCTGTTCCACCTTGAAGGCAGTTGCTAATGAATGAGCAATTCTTTCGGCCTTACTGGATGATAGTGCAACATGCAGCACCTCCTTTCACGCAATTCCAATGGACTTGAAGCATCCGTAAGTATCCTTCGCTGCCTGGCAATGTTATCTACCTCATCGCTTTCGTCAAGAAGGAAATATCTTGTAATCATTGAATTAAAACACACACAATATTTTACAATTTTTATTGTTCACAATCGCGAAGTGTTCGGAAAGTGCTTTTTCACACTGGATAAAATCGCGAAAGGGTTCGGAAAGTGTTTTTGGATAAAAGTAAAACGAGAATCGATAGTAAAATTACGTGAAGCAAACTTTGAGAATCGAGCCGCTGATCACGTTTTCAACTATCAGCGTAAACGTGAATCGTGGTCGAGTTACACGATTGCACCCCTGATAAAGTTTTGGCGCTTAAGACCATTTTGCGGGAAGGGCTCGATGTGATGTGAACCATGTTAGCAAACCGCCGTAGTCGAAAAATTTCGTATGGGAAAATTCGTAACGTTAAAATTCAATATCTCGGAAACTTGATTTTTTCGACTCAAAACTTTTGCAGATTCGGATTAAAGAATTTTAAAAAAATTTTAAAAATCGGGGCGTGGCTCTAGCGTTTCACTTAAGCCCTCTATTAGTCTAAATAAAAAAGTTATACTACCTCAAAATCAAAAAATCGTTTTTTGGGGGAAAAAAAACTAACTTGTGATCAATAAATGCTAAAAAAATTATTTTTTTTTAGAAAAATAATTAAGTGAAATTAAAGAATATGTATATTGTAGCTGTGACTTTTTGGGAACATTTTGCATATAAGAATGCGAGCGGGCGTTTGTAATTTTCCATAAGGAGGCGTGTCCGGTATGGAAAAGTGCATATATTCTTGAACAGCATCACCACCTAGGGGGCTACAAAACGACAAAAAAACAAAATTTTCGAAGTCTTCTTAAAATATTTTGTACTGCTGTATTGGGTTTTTATTTTTTCTAACTTCATATTTTGTTTTATTGGATCTTTCTACATACTTAGAACTAACAATAATTTTTAACGATGGAATTTGACAATTTAATTAACATTTAACAATTTATACAAATGCTTGTTGCCCTAATCCAGCGATTTGGACAACGTTATGCAATAATCAATGGTTATGGGGGCATGAAGGTGATGTTGACATCGAAGCGACGAGGGTTCCGGGGCTATCTATTTAAATGCAATAGAATAATTACGCTGTAGAAGTAGGGGTCGGGTGGGTCTATCCAAATTTCTAGCTAGAATATTTGGATACAATTTCAGCTTATCTGCATACTTTGTTGTACGTTTAGGGATCTCTTCAGATATTTTCGGTATTCGCAATGAGTGGATGAGTGCATTTTTTATGTACCATGGTGCTCCCACGATTTTCGACTGCGTTCGTTGCAGTTTCTCAATATTTGACGGAGATGCTTTTCCTCAGAGTTCAATCCCATGTGGGTTTAATTACACTTTTGTACGAAATGATTTTATATGCGGTGTTGAGCCTAGATTGCTTCGATAGTAACCAATTGAGTTCGAGTTTTTTAAGTTTGATTTGTATAATTAGTCTCGATGTGCTTTTTCCAGGTAAGCCTGCGATCGAGATGCATACCAAGATATTTAGTTTCGGTACATTGTGGTATGACACTATAATTTTTTTTAAGCGTGGGGTAAGTGTCTTTCTTTAGGGTGAAGGTTATATGTGCGCTTTTAGACTCATTGACTTTAATTCTCCACTGTGATAACCAATTTTGCAATGTGTTTAAATGCTGTTGTACGAGTTGTGATGCCATTTTCGGGTCTGAGTATGAGCACAATATTGCGGTGTCGTCGGCAAATGTTGAGATGAGGGTCTGATCATAAATGGGCATATCAGCTGTATAGAGTATATGGCTTTCGTGACATTATATCGAACGGAAGCGTTTTAATCGGTCCCGCAGAAATAATAAATAACATTGTGAAACAATAACAAAACCCTCCAAAAATTACGCGAAATAGACGCTAAAACAATTTCAAGAAAAAGAGTGCAAGTGGCGTATCAAAGCCACTGCATATAAAGTAAACAAATAATTTAATATTTGTGTGAAAAATATGTCAGTAAATTATTCCCCCCCAAAAAACAGGAATTCTCTCTCAGAGAATTCATCATCCCGCTCAAAACAAGAGCTAGAAACAGTATCAGCAAGTGGTATTGAAAATACGGCGAATTCACAAAAGAAAGCTTTTGCCATGCAACCAACAGGTGCGAGCAGTGCGAATGCATCGCAACCTGTCATTGTTACCCTCCCCTCCATGAATAGTGCAGAAACAACTATAGCAAAGAGTCGATCTGCAGAGGTACTCTTTGCTAACTCTCCCGCATCGCCATCGGGCTCTCTCTCATGGAGCAAGCAGTGTCAAACTCCAACACCCTACACCCAGCAGGCAGCTAATATGACGGCGCTTTTAGCATCACAAACAATTTGGCAAGTACAATTACTACTAATACTCTTAGGCCAGACCCAGTTAGGATATTCACTGAAAATAAAGACCCTGCAAATAAGTTCTTTGAGAACAAAAACACTTTGTATAAGCCTCGGTCGGCAAATACGAGTAATGCAATTGGCGCAAACACTACAGAGAAAAACACTCCACGTGCGGCAGTGCAGACTGGCATGCACCGCTACCTGCAAAAGCCAGACCCTACATTGCAAAAGCGCAAAACTACCCCTCCCAAAAATACGAATACGCCTAAGGTTTTAAAGACAAAGCCGAGTATCCAGCCCATAAATCTTGGGCAAAATAGATACTCCCTACTATATGAAGAGTATAATTCAGACCTTAAACCCAAGACGTCAAAGCCGCCACCAATTTATCTCAGGGAAAAAACTCGAATTCCCTTGTTACTCTGATAACACAAATTGTAGGTGCCAACAGATTTCATGTGATGGCTATTCTCAAGGGCGCCATCCATGAAACTAAAATACAAATCTATAATGAGGCAGATTTTTGCAAAGTAGTGGATCATTTCGCTAAGTGTAAAAAGAGCTATTACACATACCAGCTCAAAAGTAGCAAAGGCCTATCGGTTGTTCTAAGAGGTGTAGACTCTTTTGTCGAATGTGTCGATGTAAAAGAGGCATTAATTGCATTAAAATTCCAAGTTAGATCTTTGTCTAACATTCTAAACAAGGAAAAATTACCCCAACCACTTTTCCGCATTGAACTGGAATTTGACCCTAAGACCCTGCAAAAAAGTGAAACCCACCCTATATACAATTTGCGATATTTACTACACCGTAGAGTCAGTGTTGAGGAGCCGCATAAACGTCGAGGCCCAATACAATGCCAAAACTGCCAAGAGTTTGGTCATTCGAAAAAATATTGTACACTTCCCAGTGTTTGTGTTATTTGGGGTGACCTTCACCAGACCCAATTGTGCCCAAAATCGAGAGAAGACGTAAATGTTAGACATTGTAGTAACTGCGATGGAAATCACACTGTCAACTACAGCGGGTGTTCAGTCTACAAAACCCTTAAAAATAAGGTTATTACCGAACCGAAGCCCTTAAGCGCAACAGCCTCTTTGTGCCAAACCCTACTCCAGCCAATTTTGCGCAGATGAAATCATACCCACCACCCCAAGGAAATGGTGCTATCATACGCAAATGTACTCAAAGGCAATACCCAAGACCCTCCAGTTATTCAACCCGCCCAACAGAACATTGGCTTTGAACAAACACTCCAGATGTTTATGCAAAACATGTCGCAGTTTATGAACGGCATGCAAACTATGATGCAGGAAATGATACACAATCAAAACCGGCTAATCCAGACCCTTTTAAAAAATAAGCCATGAATGCGATAAAAATATCCTTCTGGAACGCGAACGGCTTATGCCAACATAAATTGGAACTCATTCAATTCCTCAATTCATTCTGTATAGATGTAATGCTAATTTCTGAGACTCATTTGACCCAAAAACACTTTTTTAATATACCCGGATACAAGTTGTATGACACTAAACACCCAGGTGGTAAAGCACGAGGTGGATCAGCGATTCTAATTAAAGGCAGAATCAATGTTTTACAGGAATTTTGCACCGAGTACTTGCAAGCCACCAGTATTTGTCTTGATGAGTACATAAAAGGATTGACAATATCTGCAATTTACTGTCCACCCAGCTCCAAAATAACTGAACAGCAATTTCAGACATTTTTTGCAACCCTTGGCCCGAAATTTCTCGTAGCTGGAGATTTTAATGCCAAACACACTTATTGGGGCTCTCGTCTGATTTCACCCAAAGGAAGACTACTATGGAATACTACCAGTAAACTTGGCCTTGATGTGGGTTCGTCAGGCACGCCAACATACTGGCCATCAGACAGACGCAAATTCCAGATGTTATTGATTTTGCAGTAATCAAGACCCTTAAACGAACTCAACTAACCATTGAGTCTTCAGTGGAACTCTCGTCTGATCACACACCCACTATTATTACAGTAAAATATGCGCCAAATTCAGAAGTCAACCCACCCGACAAACTCACCAGTATCCATACGAATTGGCTTAAATTCAGAAAATATATAAGTTCACACATTACCCTACATGTGTCACTGAAAACTGAGGAGCAACTGAATGTGGCAGTGCGTAACTTTACCCTTCTGCTTACAAACGCCGCACTGGCAGCGACACCAAAAATCAATAACACTACCCGAAAAAAGGAATTTGTGCCACAAAATATAGGTGCGCTCTTAACAGAAAAGAGATCAATAAGGCGTGATTGGCAAAAGTTCAGATCACCCTATCTGAAAAAAAAGCTGACCCTCATTACACTAAAACTACAAAATGAACTGAGGGCGAAAAACGAGCATGATCTGCATCAATTCATGGAAAAGCTTACGCCGACGAGCTCAACAAATTACTCACTTTGGCGTGCCACAAAAAATTAAAACGACCCATTATTGCAGAATCGCCAATTCGTTTACCCATCGGAGACTGGGCGAGAAGTGATGCCGAAAAAGGTACTGCTTTTGCAAGTCACCTACAAAATGCATTTACTCCTAACCCCCCGACTGCAAATTACCCGTTACCACAACTCGCAACCAGGCAAAACTATAACCCACTACTCATCAGAAGAAAAGCACTTATGGATGATATTGCCAAGTTGAACTCAAAAAAAGCTCCAGGTCATGACTTAATAACGGCTAAAATGGCGAAAGAGCTACCATCAATTGCTGTTACTCACTTACTGCACATATACAATGCTATATTAAGAATAGGTCACTACCCAACTGACTGGAAGCTGTCGCAGATCACGATGATCCCGAAGCCGGGAAAACACCCTACAAGCGTGAGTTCATATCGCCCAATAAGCTTACTCTCTACCCTATCAAAACTTTTTGATAGAATTCTGATAAAAATGATGTTACCCACAATACTTGCTAAAGGTGAAATACCCAATCACCAATTTGAATTTAGAGAAAAGCACGGCACAATTGAACAGGTTCATCGCATTGTTGACATGATCAAAAACACATTCGAAAAAAAGCAATACTGCTCAGCAGTAATCCTCGATATCACCCAATCCTTTGATAAGGTATGGCATAGAGGATTGATATCCAAACTACAGAAACTATTACCCGCAAGCATGCACGTTTTGCTTGACAACTACTTGACCCACAGAAAATTTTTAGTTAAACATAAAAGTTTCGTTTCTCGTATATTTGATATTCTTGCCGGTGTACCCCAAGGCAGCATCCTCGGACCCCTCCTGTATACTCTATACAGCTGATATGCCCATTTATGATCAGACCCTCATCGCAACATTTGCCGACGACACCGCAATATTGTGCTCGGCCTCAGACCCTAAAATGGCATCACAACACGTGCAACAACATTTGAACACTTTACAGAATTGGCTATCAAAGTGGAGAATTAGAGTCAACGAGTCTAAGAGCGCACATATAACCTTCGCCCTAAGGAAAGACACTTGTGACATAATAGTGAAATACCACAATTTACTGAAACCAAATATCTTGGCATGCGTCTCGATCGCAGACTCACATGGAAAAAGCACATCGAAGCTAAAATTACACAAATCAAATTTAAAAAACTCGAATTAAATTGGCTCCTCTCGAAGCAATCAAAACTCAACACCACATATAAAATCCTTTTATACAAAAGTATAATTAAACCCATATGGTCATATGGAATCGAACTCTGGGGAACAGCATCTCCATCAAATGTTGAGAAACTGCAAAGGATGCAGTAAAAAATTCTGCGACAAATACTTGGAGCGCCATGGTTTATAAAAAATGACCACATCCACAGAGATTTACAAATATCGAAAATATCTGATGAGATACCGAAACGTAATACAAAGTATGCAGATAAGCTAAAATTGCACCCTAATATTCTAGCTCGAACCTTAATAAAACCCACCCGACCCTTACGTCTAAAACGAAATTATTTTATTGCCTTTGAATGGATAGTTCAGGGACACCCTCGTCGATGCAGCCGTTCGTCTATGCCGACATCCTGTAGATGCCGACATCCAGTTAACGCCTACATCGCCTTCATATATACATTAAGTTGTCCAAATCAGTGGATAAGGTCAACTAGTACTATGTTAAATCTGTTATGTAATGTCTAATTATTTTGTTCAAAGTTATTGTTAGTTCTAATTTTTATTTTTATTTTAGAAGATTCAATAAATAAATTTTATGTAGTAAAAAAAAAAAAAAAAAAAAAGGCAGCGTCCGAGGACGCTGCCTTGGGGTTCACCGGCAAGAATATCAAATCTTCGAGAAACGAAACTTTTATGTTTAACTACAAATTTTCTGTGGGTCAAGTAGTTGTCAAGCAAAATGTGCATGCTTGCGGGTTTCTGTAGTTTGGATATCAATCCTCTATGCCATACCTTATCAAAGGCTTGGGTGATGTGGAGGAATACTGCTGAGCAGTTTTGCTTTTTTTAGAATGTTTTTTTGATCATGTCAACAATGCGATGAACCTGTTCAATTGTGCCGTGCTTTTCTCAAAATCCGAATTGGTGATTGGGTATTTCACCTTCGAGTATTGTATTGTGGGTAACATAATTTTTATCAGAATTCAGAATAGAGAGTAAGCTTATTGGGCGATGTCAACTCACGTTTGTAGGGTCTTTTCACGGTTTTGGGATCATCGTGATCTGCGACAGCTTCCAGTCAGTTGGGTAGTGACCTATTCTTAATATAGCATTGTATATGTACAGTAAGTGAGTAACAGCATTTGATGGTAGCTCTTCCACCATTTTAGCCATTATTAAGTCATGAGCTGGAGCTGTTTTTGGCGATTCTGCAATTATAGGTCGTATTTAATTTTTTTGTGGCACGCCAAAGTGAGTAATTTGTTGAGCTTGTCGGTGTAAGCTTTTCCATGTATTGATTCAGATCATTCTCGTTTTTTGCCTTCAGTTCATTTTGGAGTTTTCGTGTAACGAGGGTCAGCTTTTGTTTCAGATAGGGTGATCTGAACTTTTGCCAATCACGCCTTATTGATCTCTTTTCTGATAAGAGCGCAGCTATATTTTTTGGCAAAAATTCCTTTTTTTGGGTAGTGTTATTGATTTTTGGGGTCGCTGCCAGTGCGACTTTTGTAAGCAGAAGGGTAAAGTTACGCACTGCCGCATTCAGTTGCTCCTCAGTTTTCAGTGACACATGCAGGGTAATGTGTGAACTTATACATTTTCTGAATTTAAGCCAATTTGTATGCATACTGGTGAGTTTGTCGGGTATGTTGACTTCTGAATTTGGCTCATATTTTACTGTGATAACAGTGGGTGTGTGGTAAGACGAGAGTTCCACTGAAGACTCAATGGTTAGTTGAGTTCGTTTAAGGGTCTTGATTACTGCAAAATCAATAACATCTGGAATTTTGCGTCTGTCTGATGGCCAGTATGTTGGCGTGCCTGACGAACCCACATCAAGGCCGAGTTTGCTGGTAATATTCCATAGTAGTCTTCCTTTGGGCGAAATCAGGCGAGAACCCCAATAAGTGTGTTTGGCATTAAAATCTCCAGCTACGAGAAATTTTGGGCCAAGGGTTGCAAAAAATGTCTGGAACTACTGTTCAGTTATTTTGGAACTGGGTGGACAGTAAATTGCAGATATTGTTAATCCTTTTATGTATTCATCAAGGCATATGCTGGTGGCTTGCAAATATTCGGTGCAAAAATCCTGCAGAATATAGTGTTTGATTCTATTCCTAATTAGAATCGCTGATCCGCCTCGTGCTTTTCCACCTGGGTGTTTGGTGTCATAGAGCTTGTATCCGGGTATATTAAAAAAAAGCTTCTTGGTCAAATGGGTATCTAAAATTAGCATTACATATATACAGAATGAATTGAGGAATTGAATAAGTTCCAATTTATGTTGGCATAATGACTTATTTTGTCGAATGAAAAAATTCTTGGCAGTTTTGGCATTGTATTGGGCCCCGACGTTTATGCGGTTCTTCAAAACTCTACGGTGTAATGAATATCGCAGATTGTATATAGAATGGGGTTCACTTTTTTCAGGGTCAAATTCCAGTTTGATGCGGAAAAGTGTTTGTGGTAATTTTTCCTTGTTTAGAATGTTAGAGACAGATCTAACCTGGAATTTGAATGCAATTAATGCCTCTTTCACTTCAACACATACGACAAATTAGCCTCTTCATATAATATTGAATATCTATTTTGCCCAAGATTTATGGACTGGATACTCGACTTTGTCTTTAAAACCTTTTGCAATGTAGGGTCTGGCTTTTGCAAGTAGCGGTGCATGCCAGTCTGCACTGCCGCACATGGAGTGTTTTTCTCTGTAGGGTTTGCGCCAATTGCATTACTCATATTTGCTGGCTGGGGTTTATTCAAAGGGTTTTTGTTCTCAGAGAACTTATTAGTAGGGTCTTTATTCTCAGTGGATTTCTTAACAGAGTCTGGCCTAAGAGTATTAGTAGTAATTGCACTTGCCAAATTTGTTTGTGATGCTGAAAACGCCGTCATATTAGCTGCCTGCTGGGTGTAGGGTATTGGAGTTTGACACTGCTTGCTCCATGAGAGAGAGCCCGATGGCGATGCGGGAGAGTTAGCAAAGAGTACCTCTGCAGATTGACTCTTTGCTATAGTTGTTTCTGCACTATTCATGGCGGGGAGGGTAACAATTAAAGGTTGCGATGCATTCGCACTGCTCGTACCTGTTGGTTGCATGGCAAGGACTTTGATCTGTGAATTCGCCGTTTTTTCACTACACTAGCTGATGCCGATTCAAGCTCTTGTTTTGAGCGGGATGATAAATTCTCTGAGAGAGAATTCCTGGTTTTTTGGGGACGAAATGATGCACTGACATATTTTTCACACAAATATTTTTATTTGTTTAGTTTTTTATTATATGTAGTGGCTTTGATGTGCCACTTGCACTCTTTTTCTGGTATTGTTTTAACGTCTATTTCGCGTATTTTTTGGAGGGTTTTGTTATTGTTTCACAATGTTATTTATTATTTCTGCGGGACCGATTAAAACACGTCCGCTCGACATAATCTCACATAAACACAAAATCTCACATAAATGGTGTTTTGACATGGTGGATTCGATTGAAAAAATACAGTCGCCGCCTCCCTTTTGGGGAGGCGGCGACTGTAGCTGTTTGTTTGGCGCTTCGATTTAAAATTAAGGGTTTTTGGCTACTTTATTCCTAATATCATTGCAGATTTTGAAGTCGCCAAAAACCCTTAATTTTAAATCGAAATTGCTGAAATTAATTTCAAGGAAATTTATTTTCAGCTTTTTAGTCGGCTAAAGGGTTATATTTTAAAAAACTTGTTTTTTACTCTTTTTTTATTTTCCCCTTTTTTTTAAAAAAATTTTTTTTTTCGGTATATTTCTTTTTCATTTATATTTTGCCCGTATAGTTTTTCTTCTTAAATTTTTACATTTAAAAAATTTTTTGGGGTTTAAAAAAAAAAAATTTTCCCCCCTTTTTCCCCCCTTTTTTTTTTCCTTTTTTACTTTTTTTCCCAATGCTAGCCTATGTGAAAAATTTCAGCCCTGTAGCTTAAAAAATACGAAAGTTAGAACTTTAAATTGGCTCCATTTCGCTCCCCTTTGCCCCCACACCCCCGTTTCCAAAGGGTATAAAAAACTATTTTGTCAATAAGAACCCACCTTTCATCATTGTAGCTTGAAGGAATCGGAAGTTATGTCATGTTTAAAAAAAAAAGTTTGAGTCCCCCCACGGCCCCCTACGCCTCTGATGGACCCCAAAATTTGATAGAATGCATTGTCACCGGAGTTCTATCAGTGTTCCAAATTTCAGCTCTCTAGCTCATGTGGAAGTGTATGAAAAAGCTCGCCGCAGATTTGAGGATATATATATATATATATATATATAGTCCGCCCAAAGCAAGTTAATATAAGGGTTATAAAAAAGAAAGAAATTTTTACTCACAAGTACAGTTTAATATTTTAATTTTTTTTTTTTTTCATGTTACCTTATTTTAAAATAATATATTACCTCTAACCGTTATTTAGACATCGGACACAAAACTTAGTACGCACTTTGTTCACGCCAACCGCGTAAATATGAACGCCACCTTATATAAATTTGTTAAATGTTGTCTATGGCGAAATCTGCTTTCAAGTATGGCGATTTCGGTTTTGCCGACGGCTTTTTGGCTTTTTAAAAATTAATTATCACTCTCTCTCGAATACCAGCAGCAGCCGCCAAGAAAAGCCGGTAAGATTTTCCGAGCAAAATATATGATAAAATAAAGAAAAGATAACTAATTTGAAACGAATTTTCTTTTTTTTTATCTTTTTTGAAAACGATTTCGAGAGCTATCGAAGAGTTCGCAGAGGAACAAGGCCTGCGCTCAATTATACTTGTTCTCTTGTACATTGAGGGAAAAAAATAGTGAAATCAAATGAAAACGTATTTAAATCAAATATAAACGTATTTCATGCAGTATAAAGTCGCGACACAGTTGTTGATTGTTTGTTCTTGTTTTTATGTTTCCCTTTTGTTCGGGGCGACGGGCGAACAAAATCGGGGGAAATCACACACGCACTAACCGAAAGAGCGCACTGAACAATTTTATTATTTGTTATTATTTTGTTTGTATAAATATATTTGTTTTCCTTAATTTGTTAAGCAAAACAAATTCGCCACTCGCGCACAGTGGTCCAAACTATCATTCGAAAGTCTTTATGGATTAAGTAGGCAGGTTTCATGAAATTTACCAATTTCTAACGGTTCCGATTGATGCAAATTAATAGTATAAAAAACAAGTGGAAAGAAAATGAGGCATTTATTCAGTAATTTCCATATATATGTATAAGATATTGTTGCGTAAAGAGTACAGTTGTTGGATCAAAATTAAAATGTTTATGAAAGTAGCTTATTCGTTTAAGTATGAAGCAGATAGTAATTTTATTTCATCATTGTCTAAGGGTTCTGCATTTCGATGTTGGAGGGAAGTCGCTCTGGAGATTGAGGAAATCACAGGATCAGACGAAAACAGCAGTGTAGGGTCTTCTCACGCGACATTTTACGAGTATGATGTTTTCTGAAATTTCAAAGGTCCTTTTTTCTGGATTCCAATGCTTCCTCTGACATCATGCCTATTGGAAGACTAATATTTTGAATAATGTCCGCTCCGTGAATAAGAATTTTATGAAGACTAGACGGCATATAGTACCATTGATATAGTTCAACATAAAGTTTGGCTGTATCCAATGCATATCCACGAAAAGATTCTACGTCTACGAAGTAGCCACATGACATGGTTTTTAGAATGACATTCAACCTTCTAATCAGATTTTCGTTTACATTGGTTATTGAAGAAGCTAGGGATGGCTGCTGCACAGGGACGTAACCAGGAAAAAATTTCGGGGGCGGTTTTCATTAAATTTTTTTTACTTACACTGAAGAAAAAAAGGAGAACATGCAAACCAGATTAAAATCAACAACATATCGCTTTTTTCAAAATAAATCTTTTTATTTTTCATAAAAAAAAGTAGATTAAAAACAATACAAAAAAATTTGCAAAAAAAACCCGAAGGAGCTTATGAAAAAAGGATTTATTCTAAATCCGACGTATTGTGTTCATATATTTCGGGGCGATTTGCCACCCTAATGCCCTCCAAACCCCCCTCCTATTCGAGGGTACGTCCCTGCTTTCATTTTAAAACCTTTCATTTCATTCCCAGAACATTTCGAATAACTGTAAATTTTCACAAGGTGTTTCACTTTGATGTAAATGTAAACCGTGATATTCGATGCTTAATACCGAATGCTAGAACTGCAATTTTTACAGTTTTTGGTACACGAAAGTTTTTAATAAAATAAAATATCAAGGAGATACGGAAGTTTCTCTTAAATTTCATAACAATTCCATACATTTTTCTAATACTTCATATATTTCGGGGGGGGTTCGAACACCCCAAACCCTCCCCCTGGTTACGTCCCTGCTGCTGCAAGAACCTCCTCGCAGTATTGCCATTATTAGTTGTTCCATATCCTGGCTTCGGAATGGCAACAAGTAGGTTCATTTGGGATTTCAAATTATTCATAATAATTCGCTTTCTGTCTTCTAGAATACCATTTTTGTATGGGAATCCTGTAAGCTATATGCAAAATGCACTCGATGTACCTTATCCAACAATGTAAAGTAGAGAGCCCGTATTCGTATAATGTTGTGTTAGGCAGTAATTTTTTAATAGCATTTAAATTGTTCATAATTTTTGGATTTACTCCACAAATTCCACAAGTTTGACAGGACGAATCCGCAATAATACTAAATATTTTGCCATCTATCATTGTTAAATTGAAAACGTGAGTTTTTTTATTGTATTGTTTGGTAAAATCATATAAGTTGGAAGAATTTCAGCAATCTGCTTCTTAACTTTTTCTATTTCTTGATTAACTAAGTTGAAAGAATTTCAGCAATCTGCTTCTTAACTTTTTCTATTTCTTGATTAACTAATAATTTATTCTCGTGTTCAAATATTAGTTTTATTGGTCTACAGAAACGAGTTGACGAAGGACGCGGATTCTGCCAAATAATTTCTCCTTAATTTGTTTTGAGTTGTAGTGGAACAATGCAGACCGCAAACAGAAATTCATCATCTTTATTACTGTCATTATTGTCATTATTAAATGCCTGTCTGTAAGTCGAATGACCACTGTTTCCATCGCAGCCCCATTTCCATATTATAGTTAAGTTGTGTGTCAAAGTTTGTTGCAAAACTTCTTCTTGTACTTTCAAGAGCCTTCTGGACGTGTGGTCAACTAGATTTTTGCAAAGTTACTGCTGCAGAAATATCTGTTATAATATTTTCCTAGCTTGGGTAGCATTCTTTTTTTGCATCTAGAAGTACATGGTATGATGGGTATTTGTTCGCATTTCTATATTTGGCTCCAGATTGCATTAATATATAAGAATTTTTGGTAAATCCACCATCCACATATAAAGCTAATGCTTCTTCTGGAGTATATTTCACAGGATTAGGAAATTTAAGTAAAGGAACCTGTTTTTTTTTTTATTTTTGAAGCTCTTGCTGGTAAGGAGTCTAACTGTCGCAGGACCTTAGCGGCGTCTCTTTTTCCAGATTTATAAAGGACGACACTTGTAGCCTCAATCAACTCTTCTCATGTTTTCTGATTGACTAGAGAAGCAACTTTTGTAACCTTGCGTCCCTTACTTACTTCAGGTCGACCTTTTTTCCAAAACAGTCAGAATCCACTAAAAATTCTCCATCTAACCATTCTTTGTTATTTAACTCAACAAATTTTAGGCTTCGATGAAAAGACTTCCATTTAATTTTTAATTGGATCGTAAAATTTTTAATTTTTTCAACAATTTTTTATAATTTGGGTGTTTTTTTACATTTGCTACGCCAATCCTTGAAAAAATATCAGCAACAGCTGCTTGTTTATTGGCCGAAGCGCTGTCGCTGTGCCAAACATCAAATAGTACTCGCTTGGACATAGACATCGTTTCTTAAAAAAATTATATAAAAATTAGTCGTTGTAGGTCTGTACAAAAAAATGACAACTGCATACCAGGAATTTTGATTACACCCCCAAAATCTGAAGTTAGAAGAGAAAAACCAATTTTTGTCGGTGTTGCCCTATTTTTAATGATAACTTTAGAAGATGTGCAAAAACTATAGCTTGTTGAAAAGAATATTCAATCGGTGTATAACTTTCATTTATATGATGAAAAACACAGAAGTTATTACTGTAAACATCGCGCAGACACCATTTTTCGACATTTTTTAACGGTTTTTTTCGATTTAAGAATTTTTTTTATACAGCATAATACTAATTTTTTACAAAAACTAAAAATACACCCAATTTTGCGTTCAACGAGTCAAAACTTAATCAAATTCGTTCAAAATTGACTGCAGTATTTAATTTTTCGCTAGAGCATTTTTGTGGATTTGGGTACAAAATTTTTAAAAATTATCTTTTTTGTGTACATTTTATCGCTGGTTCATCTTTTAACATGCTAAAAAGGAGACGTAAAAGGTATAGAAAAGTATTTAGCTTAAAAAATCAGAATTAAAAAAAAGACGAAAATCGAAAAAAAAAAATTTTTTTATAATTTTTAACATTTTGTACCCAAATTAGCAAAAATGCTCCAGCGAAAAATTAAATACTGCAGTCAATTTTGAACGGATTTAAACAAGTTTTAGCTTGTTGAACGCCAAATTGGATGTATTTTTAATTTTTGTAAAAAAAATTAATATGGGGCTATACAAAAAAAATTCTTAAATAAAAAAAACCGTTAAAAAAAATCTCGAAAAATGGTGTCTGCGCGATGTTTTTCATCATATAAATGAAAGTTATGCACCGATTGAAGCGTCTGTTTCTATTCTTTTCAACAAGCTATAGTCTTTGCACATCTATCTTACGCTTCCACCGGTAGCACCGACAAAAATTGGTTTTCCTCTTCTAACTTAAGATTTTGAGGGTGTAATCAAAGTTTTTGTAACGCAGTGTAATCGAATAAAAAAGTGACGATTTATTGATTGGATTTACACCTGGAAATACTTATAAATGAATTATAACTATTTTTAAAAACAAATATATACCTTTCTATTACGGTATGCACCAAAATGTTTTCAGAACTTTGCTAAAGTTTAGCTTTTTCACAATTTTCAAGGTGTTCAACTATTGCAATGGAAATGCTAAACGTACAAATGTAAACTAATACTATGTCGTGTTTGGCGTCTCAATATAAAGTCTGCATTGCTCAAATAACGAAATTTTTTAAACCGTTATTCACTGTGGGTATCTAGCATGTGTTTACAAAAAAATATATATAATTTTGGGACAACTAATATATTGACTTTCGAAGCGCTAGAATGGTAGTTTGGACCACCGTGTCGCGGGTGGAATGCAACCGGCGCGGGGAAGATGACAACTGAATATTTTGTTCGAGCTGTCAAAGTTCTCTAGCTTTCTTTTCCTTTCTTTCGCTTTTGCTTTCGTTAAGCAGCCGGTGAAGTGATTCTATACAGAATCGTGCATAGGTCGGTCTAATCCCTTAAATCAAGTGCGTTTTAAAAACTATAATTTTTGTGTTTTAATATTTTTGTTTGGTAATTGGTCATTTTGAGAAATATTGACATAAGTTCCGTTTGTGTTCGGAATCCTTTTCTTTGTGGTCGATTTAGGTTTTTTTTGTATACATATATATATATATACTTATATATATTGCGGCTGTTTCAGAATATTTTTTGGAAAGTTAAATTATCGGGTTTTTGCGTATTCGTGTTGCACGCTTCGCGACTGTGCTAACGGGCAAATAGGCATTTTTAATTATCGCGTGGAGTTTGTAATATAGGGTTTTCAAATAGTTTCTATTAAAGTTTAGTTAAAAATAGCGCTATGAGCTGGCGCCCAACGTAGGGCATTTTTAATTAAGGTTTTTAATAATTAAAACAAACATTTTTTAATAATTTTTTTTTAATTACTTTACTGAATTTTTTTTTTGTTTTAATAAACGTTTGTGTTTTGGTGTACATGGTTTTTTTTCAGTTTTACTAATAGGTTTTTCAGTTTTTTAATGGGAAATGGAAAGTGAGCGCCATATATGAGTTCATATAGACAGGTTCTTTAGTTCTTTTTGAGCAAGAGAAAAGGAAAGTGCAAAAAGTTTTAGATTTTTAAAATTAATTTTGAATAATTTGTTTGGGAAAATTATTCATAATTTTCTTTCTTTTTTTGATTGTATTTTTGAGTAGTGAAGTGGAAGCGGTTGCCATCGTTGGATTGTGGCTGGAGGACAATTGTTCAAAGGTTTTTTTTTGCTTTATTTTATTAGTGGCACTCGGCCATTTAGTTTTTTGAATTTGAGAAATTTAATAGAGTTGGACAGGTTGTGTTCGGTCGTAATTTGTGGCGTCCCGCACACAAACAGGTCGGTTTAATCCCGTAAATCAAGTGCGTTTTAAAAAATATAATTTTGGTGTTTACTTTTTTTTTTTGGTAATTGGTCATTTTGAGAAATATTGACATAAGTTCCGTTTGTGTTCGGAATCCTTTTCTTTGTGGTCGATTTCGGTTTTTTTTGTATACATATATATATATATAAACTTATATATATATTGCGGCAGTTTCAGAGTATTTTTTTAAAAAGTTTATTAATCGGGTTTTTGCGTATTCGTGTTGTACGTATAGCCGGGGCTAAAACACCGCGAGGGTCGGCTTTAATTCCACGCTTCGCGACTGTGCTAACGGGCAAATAAGGATTTTTAATTATCGCTTGGGGTTTGTAATCAGGGCCGGCCCCAGGGGGGGGGGCGGCAAAAGGGGCTCACGCCCCGGGCGCCACTTGTTCCAAGAGCGGCATTTAAAGTTGATTTAATTTATATATCTTTTTTTTTATTTATTTTAAAATTTTTTATTTATAATAAAAAAAAAAGCAGACAGAAATTTTATTGTAAGTGATGGACGTTGGAAAAATTCATTTTTTTCTGCATACGAATAAGAAAAGACCTTTCTTCCTTTTATGCAAAAAACTGCAAAATTTCCCTGTTGTCCAAACCAAACCATTACCTCAAAAAAAAGTGGTCATCAAATTGCATAAAAAGTATGTATAAACATAGCAAAACTAAAAGAAAAAATAGCAAAATATATCCAAACAAACGAAAAAATGAGTCCGGGTGCGCACTTCGTGTTCAAAAAGATAAAAAAGTGGCAAATGCATTTGAAAAATATTTTTTCAAAAATAGCAAGTAAAAAAGTTTATACATAACACAGGCCGACACGGTTTTACTTTTATATTCTCATATAGTTTTTCGCCATTACGTCAGGTTTCTTGAGTAATTGCAAAAATGCGAAATCCGGTCTTTACGCCGTTTTTATACTATAACTCTTGAAATAATGCAGCTACGAAGTTCTTCTATGCCATTTTCGACAGACAATTGAACACCCAACATCCACAAAATTTCCAAATTACGTATAGGATTCTCCACCGGCATAAACCCAAACATTGTGGCAATTCACGTCCACCGGTCAGCATAGACCCAAACAATAACTCCGACTGTCATGCAGCTCTATTTTTTTTTTTTTTTTTTTTTTTTTTTTTTAACTACGAATCCCAACGGTCCTAATTACCCGCCCAACCGACCGAGGGGCACATCCGCATGACGCACGGATTTGGTGACCGAACAGCCGTAATCCGGATTACGCTGTGTAACCGATCGCGGGTAAACATATCTTGAAATTCGTTTCAGCTACAGATTAAAATCATCAGCTGATAAAACGCATATTAATAAAACGAGAATTAGGTTATCAATGCAAGAGAGAATTCTTTCAAACATAACATAATATAAGATTAACGTGATAATAAACAATAGAATTAAAAGAAAATATTATGAAGCATCAGAATTCATGCGACGAATATGAATTTGATCAAATATAATTTTTCTCTACTTTACGATATTAGACTTAACAAAAATACAAAGACAAAACAATCCAAACAGTTAATTTACGCGACAAAGATTACAAATTTTATTTTAGTATTTTATTTTTTTATACGTAATATAAAAAATCAAATACAAATAGAACAGTTAAGTAAACAGTAACGGAACGAATGTGAATTCAGCTAAAAATTTTGTTTTATTTGTATAACAGTAAAAAACATAATTCTGCTGAAATATAAATACAAAAATTCGAAAAATCGACAATGCCGATCTTTGTGGAGTTTGGCAACCCTGTCATTTCATTAGACCCTAAGCGGTCCAAAAACTCAAGGTATGTGCCGTAATTAGAACGGCACATACTTAATATCAAAGGAATGAAAGATCTGGAACGACGGGTTGGAATATTAAAATCAATTTCTTGAAGCAAAAATGTAGAATTCAGAGAGCTATTTATCAATTTAATCCAAAATGTTACATTAATCATCGTTCTTCTATTTTTTAGAGTAGGGATGTCCAAGAGTTTTAAACGATTTTCGTATGGAGGTAGGTTCTGATTCGGATTCCAGCGAAGGTTTCTTAAAGCAAATAATAAAAATTGTTTTTGGACCGATTCAATTCTGTCAGAGTGGCAGTTGTATTGTGGATTTCACAAGACTGATGCATATTCCAAAATTGGTCTTACAAGTGATATGTATAGGCTTTTGGTAACGAATGGGTCATTAAATTCTTTTGACCATCTTTTAATGAAACCTAGAACACCCCTCGCCTTGTTCACACATAAATCAATATGTAGATGAAAGCGAAGTTTTGGATCCATAGTAACACCCAGGTCCACAAAAGTAAAAACCTTTTCTAGATTACAGTTATTTATATGATACAGCGATGAAAGTTGGTGTCTTCTGGCAAATGTCATAAATTTACATTTTTTCAAGTTCAGTTGCATTAAGTTATTATCACACCAGATAGCTATACTGGTCAGATCTAATTGTAACAACTTATGTTGATCTAAGATGTCATAGGATAGAAACAATTTAACGTCATCAGCATACAGCAGTACATTCGAATGTTTAATGACAGAAGGAAGGTCATTTATAAAAAGATTAAACAGAATAGGACCTAAGTGACTTCCTTGAGGGACTCCAGAGGTGACATCTATAGTTTTTGATGTTGATGATTCGAATAACACCGATTTGTCAGATACGATTCTACCCATTTTAAAAGAAGATCTGGGAATCCGTATCTTTTCAATCAACAAATAATGATTAACTTTATCGAAAGCTTTACTAAAATCAGTATATATGACATCTGTTTGAAGATTCTTTGAAAATCCCTTTATTGTTAATGAAGAAAATTCCAAAAAATTTGTAGATGTTGATCTACCTCTCAGAAAACCATGCTGTGAAGGAGATATTAAAGTTGTGACCGAGTGAACCAATTGCTTTGTGACAACTTGTTCAAATAACTTTGGTATTGTGCTAAGTTTGGCAATACCTCTATAGTTAGATACGAATGATTTGGTACCACTTTTATAAAGTGGAATGTATAAATTTTCTGCACAAACTTTGAAAATACAGCTAGGAATATTATCTGAACCAGTACTATATGAATATTTCAAAGATTTTAGGTGTTGTAAGACATCTTCAGATTCTATAACAGGATTGAGAATGGAATTATAAGTGGGGATGTTATATGGATACGATGTGTTGCCATAAGTATTATCAGAATATGTCGTTTTGAAGAAGTCAGCAAACATATTTGCTATCGCAGTAGGATTGCTGGACTCACGATCATTCCATTTCATTGTAGTTGGAAAACCAGTGTTTTTCCTTTTTGAATTTACAAAGTTATAAAAAGTTTTAGAATCGAATTCCATTTTGGATTTCAAATCGTTCAAATATTCATCATAGCATTTTTTATTAAGTACTTGATATTTATGTCTTAGAAGCGAATATTTAGAATAATCTTGAAGGTTTATGGTTCTTTTATATGTTTTAAATGCCCGAGTTTTCGAAGTTTTTAGTTTCCTCAATTCTTTTGTAAACCATACAGCACCAAGTTCATTCGAATTCTTTTGTAACGTGAGCCTGTATTGTGATTTTATTCTCTCCCCACCTTTTGCTTCTCTTCAATCTTATTGTGGAGTTTATCTAGCGGATACTTTGTCTCAATGACGCGCGCTGCTGCAGTCGTTTGGTTATTATCTCTAGTATGAGAGAATTTTTGTGCGTGCGATGAGAGACTGAGTTGCGTGGGTGAATGTGATATTTTGGGTTTGTGCATTGGGTTTGTGCATACGCAGCGATATTTTTGTTGATGTATAAAAGAGAAAAAGAGTGAAAATTTGCGTGCATGTATGATGATGGGTGTTGAGTTGGGGCCAACTTTAAAATGTTAATAGTGCAGGCAATTATTGGTAGGATACAAACTATACGATATAGGGGTTTGAATGTTTTAAGTTAGGAAATTTATGTTTATTAGAAAATCGTTGCTGTGCTACTCGGGCCGTGTTTCTTAAATCGATTTAAATAATTTATATATGCTAGAAGCATTTGTTCGACAGTAAAATTATTTATATAAAAATAAAGGTTAAAGTGAGTTGCAAGCAAAGGAATTTTGAAGTGGTGAAATAGTGCGGAAAAGTTTCTTATCAAGTTCGTTTTTTTTTTTTTATGTAATCGCTTTAGGTAACACGTTAGAATTTAAAAATTTGCCGCCCAGTTTTGGAAAAAGAAAAGAGGGGCCAAATTTTTGTTGAGGTAAATATTTAGGGTGCAACAAGAAAAAGTAGTCTCAAATACGTATGAACAAATTGTTTTTTTGTTCGTTTTGTAGGTCCCGTACTTGAGGGTAACGGGAGCCTCAAGTGATTTTTTGTGGTGGCTAAGAACCGTACATCAGCTGTGAAGGGTCAATCGCCTTGCGTTTTTTTATGCAACACAGACTTTCTACATCTACGAATCGGAGGAGGCAAGAAGAGCGAAGATCGGCACCCGATGAAAGTTTATGTCCCGCTTATGATAGGAGCGAGACTATTCTCTGAGCGGCAGGAAAACTTCGCGTGTGAGAAAGTGTGGAACAAGGCAAAGATGTGGAAATAAAACACAACAGTCTCTTTTGGTTAATATGAAGGATGATACCAAACCTTGTTCTTTTGACCCTCAAAGAAAAAGAGGCATATTTTTGAACATATAAAAAAAATAGGGGGAAAAGAACAATAAAAAAAAAAGAGCTTAAAAAACAAAAAAAAAATTAAATTGAATATTTTTTAATCTTACTATCCTAGAATATTTTTTTTTTTTTTATGAACTATGGTTTTTTTTAGTGTAAAAGTGCGTAGATTGCAATTTGAACACCTTTTAAAAAGAAAAAATAAAAACGAGGCGGTCTTAAAGAAAAGGTTCATTGCCATATATAAAAAAAAAGAAAAAGAGAAAAGAAGCAAGCAAAAGGAAAGTGTGAGATAATAAAAATAAATGATACAAATAATAAGCTAAAGAGAGAGATTGCGCTCACTGCCCTCAGCGATCCCCCCATCCCCTTTGTGTATAACATTGTTTTTTTTAGCACGCAGGTAATCGTCGGATGTTGGTACCATCATCGGAGGATTCAATGCATGGGTGAGTGCGTTTATTTGTTTTACATTTTTCTCCCCTCCAACGTTCGTTGGAAATGATATTGGCAATCGCCTAGAGTAGTGATCTCATTTTACAAAAAAAAAAGGAAAGAAAAAAATGTAAAAAAAAATGAAAAAATATAAAAAAAACTAAAAAAAATTAATACAATCAGTGCTATTACGTTGGGCGCCATTGTTATGGGTCAAGCTTCATCGTGTAAAGTGATGTTGCGATTGGGCACAGTGGCTAGCCCGGGCTGCTCGCCGTATGGGTGGGGTTCTTGCAAGCAACCTCCAAACACCTCAGACCCAAACTAAAGATTTTTTTTTTGTGCTTTAAAAATCCGTACCTATTTGAACTCTAAATGAATAAGCTAGCGAAAACTACCTAAATTTGTGCTCAAGCTTTAATACTCCCGCATTCATCCTACATTTGGTATCATCCTTCATATTAACCAAAAGAGACTGTTGTGTTTTATTTCCACATCTTTGCCTTGTTCCACACTTTCTCACACGCGAAGTTTTCCTGCCGCTCAGAGAATAGTCATAAGCGGGACATAAACTTTCATCGGGTGCCGATCTTCGCTCTTCTTGCCTCCTCCGATTCGTAGATGTAGAAAGTCTGTGTTGCATAAAAAAACGCAAGGCGATTGACCCTTCACAGCTGATGTACGGTTCTTAGCCACCACAAAAAACCACTTGAGGCCCCCGTTACCCTCAAGTACGGGACCTACAAAACGAACAAAAAAACAATTTGTTCATACGTATTTGACACTACTTTTTCTTGTTGCACCCTAAATATTTAACTCAACAA